>AWUE01014984.1:0-22023 GCA_001974825.2 Corchorus olitorius | reverse complement strand
ACATTTCAGTGACTTTTCATGTTAGATGCATTTGAGACATCACCAAGAATTCCAACTTCACTAAGAAGATCATCTTGTTCCTGACAAAGAATAACAAAATAGTCATAATATTTCTTTTGTAAGAAAATTCCAGAAACACTTATGTATGATGCCATATATACCAACCTTATTTAATCTGTTTTGATCTAAAAATTGAGATGGCACATCAAATCCACCATATGAATTAGGTGTCATTGCTTCCTGCATAAACATGTAATAGTTACACCATGTGAAAAAAATGTCTTTTTAACTACAATAAATAATACATATTTACATCTAATTAACCAAGACATTAAAGTACCTACCATGAGCATTTCACTAAAATTGGGATGGCTTATGACTTGAGATTCATCATGAGTCCATGCCCTATAATCAGGCATACTAATACCCTAAAACATAATTATTGGGAAAATTATATGTTACTCTAGCATTTCATCATCAAAATAATAAAGATACTCAAATGGCAAGCAAAAAGTAAAGCAAGAGAAGTTTACCTCATAAGGATTAATGAAAGATGTAGGCAAAAGAATTTGGGAATCTACTGCAAATGTAATAGAATTTTGTGCATCAAGATGTCCCATATTTTCCTATACATATAGCTTAATATGTGTTAAAAGGAGTTAAATATTAAAACAAACATTAAAAGAAAAGTAAATTTAATAATTACCTTGTCAAGTTCCTGATATGGTTGTAAAAAAGACACATTCCTGGATTTGGAAGAGTGTTGCATTGGGTCTCCTTTTTTCTTCCCCTTACATGGTTTTTTATTCAAACCTTTGTTCTTCTTTGTAGAAAGCTTTTCAGTCCAACTCTTTAATCGAGGCCTACCCTTACAAGAATCCTTCTTTTTAAGCCCTTTTGCTTTGATAGGAGCAAAAATTTCCAAATGATTTTCCTTGTCAACCCCTTCTAACTCAAGTAAAGATTGTTGACATACTTCTCCATGTTTCATTCCCAACTTTTCCTGTATAATATGTTCAACATTTTTACTTGCTTCTTTCAAACAATTTCCTAGGAAAATATATGCTTCCTCATATTCAGATGCTCGAGATGCTATCTTAATCATGTTAGAACACAACCACCTATATCGAGATGCCACTTGTAATTTAGGATCCACCTCACATCATGTCCATCAAAATCTTGGACATTTCCATCTCTTGCATGTTTAGTCCATCTTTTGAGAATATATTGATCTGGTATTAACTTGATATTCATCAAATCAAGAACTTTCAAAGCATGGCTGCATAAAATCCCTTCCATTTCAAACTTCTTGTAACTACATGAAACAGTCATCTCCTCATCATTATATACAACTTTGTCTATACCAATTTGACTATAAATTGCAACAACATACTCCGGCAAATGATCATCAGTTTCCTTTTTCTCTTCAATGAAAGCTGCTTGAAACTTCTCATACTCATATTGAAATTTATCTAACATGGCAGCAGTATATATTTCCCCCGCTTGTTTTAACATAGGCGTTTTCATCTTCAACTTAGGCAACTTTTGCCTCAAATCAAACTCAGATTTTAACTCATTGTACCGTTTGTCATTAAGAACTCTCTCAAAGTGCCAAAAAAATTGTACCAAATTCATGTCAGGCTGAAGATGATCCTTCAAACTAGAATTGAAACTTTCAGTAATCTGTGTAGATGAAATTCCAGTAGAAAAGGTCCTTTTGACATATGCTTTAGCCCATTTTTCCTTGACCTTATAAATCTCTTTCACCCAATTATTATCAATGAGTTCATGTCTATCTATCATATCTTCCCATGCCTTAGAAAGTTCATTTTCCTCCTCAAATGCATAAACACAATTGCTAAGTTCTCTCGGAAGGCCCGACTCTTCACTAAACTTTGGACCTAAATGTCTTAATGCATTCTCCATCATATGAAACAAGCAAAGTCTATGATAGGTTTCAGGCATTACTAACGGAATGGCTTTTGCCATTGATGCATCTTGATCAGTAAATATTGTTTTGGGCTTTTTACCTATTATCAAAATGCAACAATAAATTTTAAGTTTCCTAAACGTATACAAATCATATAATCTAATTAAAAGTCTAATAAAAGTAACAAATAAATTTAAGAAAGGAATATACCTGACATGGCAACCAAAAAAGTCTCAAACAGCCACGTGAAGGAATCCGCACTTTCATCATACATAAGGGCAGCCCCAAATATAACTGTTGTTCTGTGATGATTAAGTCCAGCAAATATCGCTAATGGTCGATGCTCTCTATTTGTTTTGTATGTTGTATCAAAAAAAACTACATCACCAAATTCATGGTAGTCAATAATCATCTTAGCATCAGCCCAAAAGATATTTGTTATCTGTTCTTCAACATCCATCTGCACCGAGTAAACAAAAGAAGGATTCTCTGCTCTTTGTTGCTCGAAGTACCTTAGTAAAGTTCCCGCTTCACCATACTTCAAAGCTCGTCGTCTCTTAGAGCCGAGATAATTTTTTAGATCTTCTTTGGTGTAACCGAGACCATCATGGCCACCAGCTTGTCTTCTCATAAGTTCATATGATGGCTGCACTTTTATTCCAGATTGATCAGCAAGGTCTACCTCCATAGCTTGGACTTCAGACATCTTCCGCTGCGATCGCATCATGTGAACACAAGTAGCAACATGAAGTACATGATTATGCTCAACTACAATTTCTTTAATTTGGAACTTGCCACTATGTTTATTGAATTTGATGAGCATACGAGCACCACAATCTGTCCTTGTCTCTGCTCTAGCATTTTTTGTTTGATGATCACGTTTGTCTGAACTTCTAATACCTTCTTTAGAACATACAAACAACCTTGAAGTAAGTTGTCTAGTCTTCTTGTTCCAATTACCCCTTTCTTTCCTTATACTAAATCCATACCTTCTACCATACTCATTATAAAAGTTATATGCTTCCTCTTCCGAAACAAACTCAATACCAACTCTCGGTATAAAATTTGCAGATTGATCATTTTCCACATGATTTACGATTGTAGCATCAAGCAACTCAATATTCTCCACGTCTTCCATCAATTAAATTACACCTAAATATATATATACACCACGTTATTTTTTTTTGAAACGAAATCAATTATAAATTCCAAATAGACAGCATTGCCTGCCAATGTAGGAAGTAGTAATTTGTGAGGGCATTAAATTGAGTTTCAGGATGTAAAAAGTGTAAAAATTCGAATCCACTATGGAAGAACAGAAGGATAAATATAAACATATTCAGGAGTCCATGAAAATTTCAAAAAAAGAATGAAGTGAAATGGAAGGCAACAAAAGTGACTAATTGATCAACTGGAGTGAATTGAAACCAGAATTACAAAAAATGGAAAAAAGGGAGGCTACAAATATTTTGTCGATAAGATACATTATACCATCAAAAGCAACTATAATCCCTTTCACTAACCAAATGTCAGAATTAATACCACATTCCAAATTCCCAATTGTAAAATTTCTCTTAATCACAGAAATAGAAGAAATAAAAGAGAGAAAGAAAGAAAGCAGATTTGCTCCATACCTTAGTCCTTAGCATCCAACCAATTGCCTTGCCTATCACAACCAAGTCAAGAAATTCTAAGAATTTGAGATAGAGACGATGTGGGTGGCTTCTTGGTGACTTTTGATATGCTTACTCATGGCGGGAGATAAGATACAGAGGAGAGAGGCAGTAAAATTTTAGAGGGAAAACGACTGCTGCTACTTCTTTGATAAGGGAAAAAATTGGGCTGTTAAAAAGAGAGAAAAAATAAGAGAGCAAACGGCAAACAAACGTTGTAAATATTCTCTTTAAATGAAACTCTGTGTTTTGGTGACTTGGATGAGTAGTAAATTTGGACCCTTGAATAGGTTGAAATAGATAAGTGGATCTCTCCACTACTTTTTAGAATACAAGCGAAGTTGAACCTCGGACCTTGAACTGATTATACAAGTGCATGACCATCAAGGCCAAAAGTTCTAGGTGATCATAAGTTTCAGTTTTAATATATTGGTAAAATACTTAGCTAAGGCCCCCCCAACTCAACCCGTTTAACAAAATTCAGTAGGCCTACTTTAAGTTTGTCTCATATGAGGAACTTTCAATGCTAAGAATCACATGGTAATTAAGTTTGTTTGGTGCATCCTTCATTTATAAAAAGGACAAAAACTGCATGTTATTTATTACGGGGAGGAAAAAAAAAGGTATTTTAGAATACCTTATTTGAGTAAATTATGTTTTCTATCAAAGCAACATTTCCCTTACCATTACCAGCACTTAACCTTTGTCCTTGAAGTTTAATTACAAGGTATTTAACCATTCAAGGACAAGAAGAGAGCATTTTATTTATTGAACATTTTGAACTGGGGGCAAAACAATCCAAAGATAATTTGACAATTATAGAATGAGGAACAGAGTACTAAAATAAATTTGCAATTAAGTAGTACTAATTTAATGTTGATGTTTAAAATAAAATGAAGGCTAATTGCTCAAATAAGGGCCTAACATTATTGAAAATGCTCAAATAAGGGCCCGATCTTTTAATTTGGCCAAATAAGGGTCTAACGTTATTGAAAATGCTCAAATAAGGACCCGATCTTTTAATTTGGCCAAATAAAGGCCTAACGTTTGCCAAAATACTCAAATAAGGGCCTGGCATCAGTTTGGAATGACACATGAAAATTTTCGATGTCAGACCTTTATTTGAGCATTTTGGCAAACGTTAGGCCCTTATTTGGCCAAATTAAAAGATCGGGTCCTTATTTGAGCATTTTGGCAAACGTTAGGCTCTTATTTGGCCAAATTAAAAGATCGAGCCCTTATTTGAGCATTTTGACAAACATTAGGCCCTTATTTGAGCAATTAATCTAAAAAGAAAGGTATTTTAGAATACCTCTTTTTGTGGTGATGATGCATCATCATTAATTATAGTTATCATCACTATCTATATCTTCATCATCATCTACATCATCATACCAACCCTTGAACCTTCGACCATGAGATGATTGCACAAAGGCATAACCATCAAAGCCAATAAGGGTTGGTGACATCAAATTTGAACTATTTCTTAATATTTGAAAAAATATATTACGGCCCATTAAATTGGGTGACCTACCATTGAGCTGGAATAACCCAAGTATAACACCTAAAAGTTCTTACCAAAGGCCTAACTTGACCCCGTTTATCAAAACTCAGTAGGCCTGGGCTGTAAATTTCTTATTCCAAGTCTCCCATCTTTTTTCCTCTTATCAAAACCATTTATCAGAAAAGCTTACTTAACTATCAATTGTTTAAAGCATATTAAAACATTTAAATTGCAAACTTGAAGGATTGTGAAGAGCAGATGAAAATAGGGAACCAAAAAGTGACTTTGTTGAGGACCACAAAACAGAATTTATCTTCATAATATACATTGGTGAAGGAAAACAAGGCAAAGTGGTCACTCCAAAGGCTCAAAAAAAGGCTAAAGCAAAGATATATTATGATGGTTGCAGAGGGAAAATTGAGTCAGGCTGCAGAGTCGGTTGATAATCATCCAAAACCCTTTGCTAAGCTTCAAAAGCTTAATTTTAGACTTTCTACCTGAATTGAAGAGTAGTATATTTTGGGATGCCTTATACCCATCCCATGTTTGAGACATTAGACAAGTTAAAAGTAGTAAACTGCTCAAAACTGATTAAGCTTCCTTTGAATTCTAACAGTGCAAAGGGAAATGTGTTAGACAGTCAAATTAATGGTAATAAAGGAAGAGTGGTGGACACAGCTTCAATAGGAAGATGAATCCACTAAAACTGATCATCAAATTGCAATGGAGCTTCAATATTTAGTTGTCTGGAAATTTTGTTGCAAATTGCAATCTTTAGTAGAAATACCAGATTGAGATTCTTATTTTATCGTGTTTGCTTGACGTGATGGGGTTTGAAGATTTGGAGTGTGTCAATGAGGAAGAATTTGCCTTCTGGCGAGTTGTTAATTTCTCCAATTATGCTCAGAACTGTTGTTTTGTAAATTTGCCCTTTTCTGTATGCTGTTATTAGTGTTATTGAATTTTTTTGACAAATCCTTGCTTGAATAGGACAATCCATTATTTCTTTGTAAACTAAATATGGAGTTACCATCTCATTTGTGTCTGTTTCTATCTGGCAGAACTTGATCATAAAAATTAAAAATTACAACTTCAGATTTTTACAATAATACTTCCTTTTGAGTTAATCAATCTCTGTTTCCGCATATGTGCTAAAAAAAAAAAAAAAAAAAAAAAAAAAAAACCCCTCTGTTTACGAAAAATGAAGGTATTTTAGAATACCTCACTTCAATATTTAGCTCTGCTGTTTTTTCCTTATTCTGGTTTATATTCCTTAGAAGCCCTCGAACCCTTGTTCAAGATGTTTAAGCCAACACCTAACCATCATCAAGAACAAGAAGAGGACCAGTGTCATTTTATACCTACTTTATTACATTAGGATTGGTTATTTTATTAAGGATTAACGAGTCCTATCATATTCATCTTTGGTTTATTATTTATATAATATATATATGGAAAATTATCCTATTGAACCGTAGGTGTTGTGGAAAAAAAAAAAAAAAACTTAGGTGAAATTTAGCAATATACGAGATTAAAGGGCTGACAAGTGTCCCCTTAGGCTTAGAGAATAGATGTGAATATTAAATATTTAATTAATTATGAAATATGGGGTACGTGTCAATATTTTAACCCGTTTACTCAAAAAAAATATATCTTAACCCGTTTGTGGAATCCAAAAACTCCACCGACGGTGTATCAAATAATAACTTTATTTATATTGTAACCTTCGATTAACCGATACATACATGCATAAAAACTGCTATGATGCATAGAAAATTATCCTATCCATCGTCAGTGGATTTTAGGAGACTATACGTGTGAGGTTAAATAGTTGATATGTGTGCGCTTACGAAATATATGGCAAATTAATGAATTATACAATACACCCGCGGTGGAGTTTAGCAAACTACACAAGCGGGTCCCGAAGGGTGACATGTGTCATTTAGGGACTAGATTGAAATATTTAAAACTTAATTAATTAAAAAAAATGTACATGTGTCAACTCCACAACCCGCTTGTGGAGTCCAGAATTTACACCATCGATGTATCAAATAATTACCCATGCAATATATCTTAATTTTTTGAAAAGGGGAAGGAAAAGGAGAGGTATTTTAGAATACCTTATTTAAGTAAATAATGTTTGAATTCATATATAACACACCGTCAATGGAGTTTAGTAGACTACACATGCGAGGGTTAAAGGTTGACATGTGTCCTTTAGGGAATAGTTTTAAATTTTAAAAACAAAACTAATTCTGAAAATGGGTATGTGTCTACTCTTCAACTTGTTTATGAAGTTCAAAATTTACACCATCAATATATCAAATAATCATCCATAACATTTTCCTTCAGAGTTTCCTTTCCCTACAACTAGCCCTTGAATCTTTGCCCTCGAGAGTTTAATTGCAAGGCATCTAACCATCGAGGACAAGAGGTGAGCCAGTACCATGTGTCTCTCACCCATTTTATTTATTCACCAAATTCAACACACTAGGTATAGGTTCTTATATATCTGTCTTTTCAACTTCATTAGGAGCTTGGGTAAAGTCATCAAAATATTATTGACAATTATAGAATGAAGAATGGACCACTAAAATAAAATGAGGAATTAAGTACTAAATTAATGTTTATAATAATAATAATAATAATAATAAAGAGGAACTTCTAACTCCTGTCATTGCTTGAACAAAACATTTAAGGTGGTGTTGTTCTAGGAGTTTAGTCGACATTTTCAGCGACTTATGTACGGGAAAAAAATAATAAAAGATTGCTTGAATAAAACATTGAAGATGTTGTTTTAGGAACTTAGTCGACATTATCAACATCTTATGTACCGGAAATAAAATAATAAAAGGAAGGTATTTTAGAATACCTCTTTTTGTGGTGAGGATGCATGCATGGATATCCATGATCCTCATATATATAATTATTATTATCATCATCATCATGATCATCATCATACCAACCCTTGAACCTTCAACCTTGAGATGGTTGCACAAAGGCATAACCACCAAGGCCAACAAGGGTTGGTGCCATCAAGTTTGAACTATTTTGTTTATATTCTGATAAATATATATATAGGCCCACTAAATTGGGTGACCTACCAGTGTGCCGAAAAAGAACCCAAATAACCCCTAAAAGTTCTTTCTAAAGGCCCAATTTGACCCTATTTGTCAAAATTCAGAAGGTCTGGGGACTGGGGCTATAAATTTCTTATTCCAAGTCTCCCATCCTTTTTCCTCTTATATCAACACCGTTAAAAGTTTAATTACTATCATATTAAAACAATTGTTGCAATTTATCTCCTTACAAAGAACTGAAACCAAATTTCAGAGCTTGTTAAACAATCTGTTGTATTTTTAGAATGAGCTTTATAAATATTTTGTTAATCATCCATTTTTTGTTTTCCTCTCACAAGTAAGATTTTACTCACCTCTTCTTAGAAACTTCTAAAGCCTGCAATACTACTTCACAGTTCAAATGAAGAAGATTGAAAACTTTCAGACTTGTACAATTCCTATTCAAACCATGGCAGCATCAAATTTTGGTGAGACTTGAGAATGATTTTTATATATATCTCCATATATTCTTAATTAATGCCAAAGGGTTTCAATTGATGCTTACTTTGTCAACTGTCAATGAGGAAGAATTTGCCTTCCAGAGAAATGTAGCTGTTACAGAGTATTCTAAAAATTGGGAGACTTAAGGTAAAAAAAATAAAGGTATTTTAGAATACCTCACTTACAATTAAACAAAGCTTGTTCTTCTTCTGTTTCCTTTCCTTACCAGCCCTCGAGGCTCGAACCATTGCTCAAGATGTTTGAATACCAACATCAAACCATCAAGAACAAGAAGAGAGCCGGTGACATTTTATACCTACTTTATTCTTTTAACACTCTACGAGTTTGAGGTATAATATCTAGTTAATTATTTTTGCTTTGAGCGTTGACATGGCTTTTTTTAGTTAGCCATTGGGCACTCTAAATCCACGTGTACATCATACTAAATAATACTACGCGCTTAACTCATGCGTGTTGCATGGTCTAATTCCCATTTAACATAGACCCAATTTATCACAACCGGAAAAGGTTTAGGCTGAAAATATTGCAGTTAAAAGAATTAGCTAGGTTGAAATTAAGTAAATTTGAAAAATTCTAGACTCAAAATGGGATAGCCCTCCAAAGCAATTTTTTATTTTTATTTTTAAAAAATGAAAGATTTCAAAATATACTAGCTTGCTTAAGTAGAAAATGACAATTGCAAAAAGTAAAATGGATATATTTTATATGCAGAAGAAAAAGACTTTTTAGCCGTCCAAATTAAAGATAACTTTTTGGGCTTTTCAGTTGCTATCAAAGCAATTGTTATTATATTCTCAAAAAAAGAAAAGCAATTGTTATTATCCAATTATAAAAGTAGCTTATTTTCAGTTTAGATTAAGCATGATGTGAGTTTTACCTACTTCTAAATTTAAGTTGTTACTCATTTTAACGCAACCGAAAACAGTACTTTTTCAAAGGGAACTAAAAAGTTATAGGTGACTTTTAGGCTTGAAGATAGGGTGAGTAACGGTCGGTTCGGTTTGGTTTGTGATTCTCAAAATCTATTATAAACTGATGATTAATTTTTGAAACCGTCAACCGATTATTTAATCGCCTAAACCGATTATTCGGTTTAGACGGTTATGCGGTCAGTTATATAGTTTATGCGGTTTAGACCGTTTAATAATTATATATATTATTATATATGTAATCATATATATTTAATATTATTTTATGCATATAATATATTTTTAATTATAAATATTACTAAATGATCGGTTCAGGTTGGTTACGGTTTTGAAAATCCCAAACCGTGCACCGACTGTTTAATACTTAATTAATCCTTTGACGATTCAAACCGTCTAAACCGCGATTTGACTTAACTGCAAAAGACCATTGGCAGTTTCGGACAGCTTGACCCGCCTAATGCTCACCCCTACTCGAAGATATTGGACAATCATCATGCTTCTTTAATATCTTTATTGGATAAGGATATTTCATTCTTGCATAAAAAAGGGAGAGAGAACGATATTTGTGTACTTTAGTTCTAAAAATCTAATTTAGAAAATTATGTCTAGGGTACGAGAAAATATTAGAAGCGATAATTGTCATACTTCTTTAGTTCCTTTAATGGACACGAATATTTTTTGGAAAAAAAGGGGGAGAGAGAGAGAGAGATTTGAGTTACTCCAGTCTAAAAATCTAATCTAGAAAATTTGTTTATAGTACGAGATAATATTAGAAGCAACAATCATCATGCTTCTTTTGTTCCATTGGACATGGATATTTCTCAGGAAAAAGAAAGGGATGGAGAGAGAACAATATTTGAGGTATTCCAGTCGAGAATCTAATCTAGAAAACCTTATCTACAATACGAGATAATATTAGAAGCAACAATCGTCATGTTTCTAGTTTCTTTATTGGATAAGGATATTTCTCGAAAAAAAAAAAAAATATAAAGAAGAAGAAAGGGAGAGAGAGATAATAATATTTGAGATACTCTAGTCTGAGAATCTAATCTAGTATACCTTGTCTATAGTACGAGATAACATTAGAAGCGACAATCGTCATTCTTCTAGTTCCTCTTTATTGGATAGAGATATTTCTTGGAATAAAAAGGAAGAGAGAGAGAGAGAACGAATTTGTGGTATTCCAGTACGGAGAATCTAATAGAAAATCTTGTCTCCATGAGACAAAACACTAAATTGTGCTACATCAAATCGACTGATATAAATTATACATAATTTTAATATAAGGTTTAACCTCTCTTAAAATAAACATGATAGAAAGGGTCAATACCAAAATTAAAATTTTAATATATTTTAAAATTTTGGGTCAATGGCACCTAATAATTTCCTACTGTATCGATAAAAAAACAAAAAGAAAAATTTTCACAAAAATAAGATAAAAGAAAGGAGATTATTATAGCCTTAGTACAATATAGTATAAGCTAACAAGAGATGAAAACGTAGGCTATAAAATAAGGGGATGTGCTTAACTTCAAGTTCACAATTAAGTAGATTAGCTTTTACCCAAAAAAAAAAAATTAAGTAGATTAGCAAATGGAACTACTACTGCCATTATTTCTTTCTTTTCTTATCCTCATTTTCTCGGTAGGCATCTGGCTTAAAAAACCAAAACTTAATTTGCCTCCATCACCGCCAAAGTTACCAATTATTGGCAACATCCACCAACTAGGCAAACTTCCCCACCGATCTCTTGGAGACCTCTCTAGGAAATATGGCTCTCTTTTGCTTATGCAATTGGGTCATAATCCAACTCTCGTGGTTTCATCAGCCGATATGGTTAAAGAAATCGTCAAAAATCATGATATTGTTTTCTCAAGCAGACCAAGAACCACAGCAGCAGAAACCTTGCTTTACGGATGCACTGATGTTGGTTTTGCACCGTACGGTGAGTATTGGAGACAAATTAGAAAGATGAGCGTTGTTGAGCTTTTTAGTCTCCGAAGAGTCCACTCGTTTCAGTTTGTGAGAGATGAAGAAGTTGAAGCCCTTATCAACAAAATCCGTTATGCTTCGGTTAAAGGTGAGTCCGTTAATCTGTCCGACATGTTGATGGCTATTTCAAATAACATAGTTTCAAGGTGCGTTCTTAGTAGGAAAACTGAAGAAGAAAATGGTAGCAACAAGTTTGGACAGTTATCGAGAAGGTTGATGGTTCTGTTCATGAGTTTCTGTGTTGGGGATATGTTTCCTTACTTGAGGTGGATGGATGTTCTTACTGGATTTATTCCAAGTTTGAAAGCAATTTCTAGAGAATTAGATGTACTTTTTGATCAGATTATTGAAGATCATAGGGCCTTGAAAGATTCGGACAATAAAAGAGACTTTCTTTCTATTATCCTCCAACTCCAAAGGGATGGTTTACTTGAGATGGAACTCACTCAAGACAACATCAAAGCAATCTTACTGGTCTGTTTTTCCTCTGTTTTCCTCTGTTTTCCTCTGTTTTTCTCTGTTTTCTATCTTATCCTTCGTCATTTTTATGACATTTAATAACTATCTGAAGTCATTTTTTGTTTCGATTAATTTTCAGGACATGTTTGTGGGTGGAACTGACACAACTTCAACAACAACAGAATGGTTGATGGCTGAACTCATAAAGCATCCAAATGTTATGAAAAAGGTCCAAGAAGAGGTAAGAAATGTGATTGGAAAAAAATCAAAGGTAGAAGTGGAGGATATCAATAAGATGGAATACTTAAAATGTGTCATCAAAGAAACATTAAGACTTCATCCGCCTCTTGCTTTGCTGGTTCCTCGGGAAACAACAGCAAGTGTTAAATTGGGAGGTTATGACATTCCTTCCAAGACGACAGTATTTATCAATGCATTTGCAGTTCAAAGGGATCCCAAATGGTGGGAAAACCCAGAGGAGTTCATCCCAGAGAGGTTTGAGAATAGCTCAATTGATTTCAAAGGCCAAGATTTCCAATTCATCCCATTTGGTTGTGGAAGAAGGGGATGTCCCGGAATGCCATTTGGAGTTGCTTCTGTCGAATATGTGATAGCCAACCTTCTTTATTGGTTCGATTGGAAGTTGCCTGCTGGTGAAATACCAGACAAGTTGGACATGACTGAACTTTATGGCCTTACTGTCAACAAGAAAGTCCCTCTCCATGTTGTACCACTACGTTATGTATCTATTTAGATCTATG
Organism: Corchorus olitorius; assembly: GCA_001974825.2. Taxonomy (NCBI): domain Eukaryota; kingdom Viridiplantae; phylum Streptophyta; class Magnoliopsida; order Malvales; family Malvaceae; genus Corchorus; species Corchorus olitorius. Next base: position 9,194 of record AWUE01014984.1, on the reverse strand, counting down.
CATACCTAATTTGTTCCATAATAATGTACTTTAGTAATGAATAAATATCCATATTCTTAGTTAATTAATTCGACCTCAATGCAAAAGGGTTTCAATTGACACTTATTTTGTCAGTTTTACAGAACAGAGCAACCATCATGTTTGCTTGACAATGATGGGGTTGAAGATTTGGAGTGTGTCAATGAGGAAGAATTTGCCTTCCTGGGAAATGTTAATTACCATCTAATTTGTCTTTGTTTTGAACTGGCAGAACTTGATCATAAAAATTGGGAGAGTTAAGGTAAAAAAATAAAAATAAAGGTATTTTAGAATACCTCACTTAGAATTAAACAAAGCTTGTTCTTGTTCTGTTTCTTTTCCTTACCAGCCCTCGAACCCTTGCTCAAGATGTTTGAAGAATACCAACATCAAACCATCAAGAACAAGGAGAGAGCCGGTGACATTTTATACCTACTTTATTCTTTTAATAAGGATAACACTCTACGGTCCTACCACATTCATCTTTGGCAAATCTTTCATTTATATTCTAATCTTTGATGAACTGATTTATACATGCAATAAGAGCATATTTGTTGCACATCAAAAACTGCATGTTATGCAATCATAATACCAACCAGTACCATGTGTCTCTCACCCGTTTATTTATTCAATATTTTGGTGATTCAACGCAATAGGACTAAAATAAAATACTACTAGAATTTCCCGGCCGCATTTCGCGTGCGGCTGTTTTGATTTTATAAGTTCTTTTAAGAAAATTCTGTTAAGAAATGAAATTTATAATTAATTTTATAAGTATTTGATAATTTATTTTATAGAATTGTTTTAGTAAAATGAATCTTCAATTTCTCCCTTCTAATTAATTCGGTTTATAATATTATCCTTGCATTCATTGAACAGCGGAGGAAGGAGGATGAATGTCTTTTAATTTTTCCAAACTATAATTAATTTATTATTATAATACACAAAAAAATTAATGTTGCATACTAATAATACACAAAAAAATAACTATTGAATCAACACAAACATAATAAACAAAGTATTAGAAAACAAAACAAAGTAAGTAAGTAGAGAATTGAAGTATGGAGAGAGACAATAAAATATTGAGAAGAAGAAAATATGAAGAATGGGAGAAATTGTTCTTATTTATCTTATTCCATAACAAAGTAAGTGGCATATTTATAGGCACATAGATACATCACCATAATTATAAGGGGATGAACTTAGTACATAGGTATATGTGTATGAATGAACCAAGTCATCAATCTTATCATTGCTTTAATTAGATTCATATACATCCACAACATACATGTATATTCATAACAAATTTATAATTAATTTATAATTATTTGATAATTTATTTTATATAGGAAAGGGGATGAATGTCTTTTAATTTTTCCAAATTAAATGAATAAAAATATAATAAACAAAATATTAGAAAATTAACTATTAACACTTGTCAAAGAAACCAAATGTCATGTGACGCTCAATGAGGACCTTGCACATAAAATTAATAGTAGGTTTAATATGTTTAAAAGTAAAAAGAAAGGTATTTAAGAATACCTCTTTTTTGTAATAATGTTGCATGCAAGCAATGGATACATGATCATCATTATCATTCATCATCATCAGCATACCAACCCTTGAACCATCGACCATGAGATTATTGCACAAACGCATAACCACCAAGGCCGATAAGGGTTGGTGACATCAAATTTGAACTATATTGTTTATATTCGTGACAAAATATATATATAGGCCCATTAAATTGGGTGACCTATACCATGGTGCCAGGAAAACCCAAATATCACCTAGAAAAGTTGTTTCCAAAGGCCCAACTTGACCCATTAATCAAAACTCAGTAGGCCTGGGCTCTAAATTTCTTATTCCAAGTCTCCCATCTTTTTTCCTCTTATCAAAACCAGTTCTTAAACCTATATAAATGCAAACTTGAAGGATTGTGAAGAGCAAATGAAAACAGAGAACCAAAAGTGATGTTGTTGAAGACCACAAAACAGATTTTATCTTTCATATAGTCGGAAAGTGGCCCAATAATTTGCTCAAGGAAAACAAGGCAAAGTGGTCACTCAAAAGGCTCAAAAAAGCTAAACTAAAGATATAAATGGTGGCTACTCATAGTGGCTTTAGTCAAAGGAAGTGTTATTACTGGCTAAAATTACTAGCAAAATGATGTCTACATATGAAAACTCTGAAGGGATCAAATCAAATAAAAATCTATCCCATATATAAAAGCAAAGCAAAAATATGTTACACATTTTAAATTTAATACTAACTTGATTCCAAAATAACTTAAATCGTAAAACTAAGGCTAAATATTAAGTGCCCGTTTGGCCTAATTTAAAACTCTTTTTAAAAAGGGTTTCTGGAAAAAATTTTAATTTAGAATTTCTAACTTTTAGTTCAAAAACAACTCAAAAGTGCTTCTGGAGAGCACTTCTGGAAAATCTGTTTGGCTCAGTTTAAACTTTTTTCAATAGATAAACTCAGTTTTAAACTGAGCCAAACGGGCTCTAAAATTCTTAAGAATTGAGAAACAACAAACAGTCTAACATATACTAAATACTAAGCGGTCTTTTTTTTTCTTTTTTTTTCGGATAAATAAAGTTTAGTCATCAATTTGCTGCAAGTGGCAATATTGGATATGGCTAATTAAACGTGTTTAATAATGTTCATAACGATAAATGAAGGCTATGAAAAATTTGGTCCACCATATATAACTCCATATATTAAGCTTTCAATACATAGCCAAATTTGTGTTTATAATGAGCACTTTTCGTTGTATACTACTTGCATGTTTTTTTGACATTTTCGAATTGCTCGGGACCATTTGACTCTTTCGTTTTATACTTTGTTTTTAAAGGTCCTATGAACTTTTTAATTATGCCCAAAATGTTGCTTTTATTTATAGAATATTCTTAATTTAGAAAATAATGAATATTTCAATCAAAAAATGCTTTCTGTCAATGTAATTCAATTCTATCCTTCTCAAAAACCTAAATGGTGATGATGGAAAAAATAAAGTTTGATTCTTGTAAACATCAAAAGTCGACCAGACAGATGGTTTATTGATGTATAATTGAGTAAAACTTCTGGAATTATCATTAAAACATCATCAATTTGACTATAATTTTTCATGCATAAGAATATATTCAGTATATTATCATGATATCACTTTTTTCTTTAATTTGTAGAAGTAAATGAAATGACATTTAATTTCTTGGATTCAAACCAAATATAAGGTATAAAATCAAATTCCTTGGTCCAACCTTAGGGGAAGCTTGGACGATTCTTCCCAAAGTCAATTATGTGGGATGGGCCAAGACTCCAAACACTATAACCACGATATAGATATAGCAAAAGAAAGTTTTTTTTTTTTTTTTTTTTGGAAATTAGGATTAGGATAGAAAGAAAGTCCAAATCATTAATTTTTGTACCTTTTCTTTTTCTTTTTCTTATTTTTCAAAATAGCAATTAATAAAAGAAAAATTGAATTATGTATTGTCTTTTATAAACTTTCCTTCCTTATCAAATTAATGCTTATAATCGTATTTAGAAGCTTTGACCCAAACATGAATGTTAATAATTTCAACTTTCCCAACGATCATCTTGTTATTTTCTCTATTATGCCAGACTTTATTTTCGACCTTGTTGTTGCGGATTGTATGGGAATTTTTTTCCCAAGACTTATTTTAAGTTAATATCATCTCGCACCTTTTTCAAAAAAAAAAATTCAACTTTCCCTAGATCATCTAGTGTAAATCAATGAAACTTTTAGGAATAATTCAATATATTTCCTATTATGGGATATATATATATATATATATATGTTATGCCCAAACTCATTAAATTTTTTAAATAGAGGCCACAAATTGGTAAAGAGTAGTTAAACGATCAATTATTTAGAAGATAAATTTCGATCTCAATTCTTATTTGTGTGGTATCTTACAATTACAGCTCAACCCAACTTTTCTTTTAATTTTGAGTGTTTAAAAAGAATAGAGATGCAAAAAGTTTTCATCAAAAACAGTAATATGCCGGTGGTCGACTATAGCTTTATGACTTTAAAATTAAATAAATTTCTGTTTTTTTTTTTTTCAATTATTTGTTATGCAATTATTTTTTGAAACTTTATAAGATTTGACAGATCATTAGCGTTTTTGGCTTTGGTGGAAAATCATGGACCCTTGTCTCATACATAGCCACCTTAATTTATCTTGCCGGTTTTACATTAGTTAGGCCAGTTCATTGCTGACTTGACTCGGCTTAATTCACTGATTCACTCTTTATCCTTCTAAAGAAAAAGTGCTAGTATATATAGTATACTATAGTAGTAGTTCTTTCATTTCACATGTTATAATATATATATATATATATATATATATATATATAAAAGCTACTTCATGAGTCCATTCTTTATTCATATCGGTTCAAAAAAATTATTATATAACTGTTGAGCATGACACAATTGCAACCTACAGTCTTTGTCGTTTGGTAGTTCTTAAAGACAAGTCTAATCAAGTTACGTTTTGAAGGCCCAAGGAATAAGACCGAAGGCCCAAAGCCAGCCAGCTGGTACTCTGCACGTGCTCTTAAGCGTGTGACCCGTACAAGCAAGTCCTATATAAACCTACTACTCTCAAGGCTGAGGTATGTGACACTCTCTATCTATCTACTCTCACTCAAAAACCCCAGATCTCGAGCTCTGACTTAGACATCAGAGTACAAACGGGGGACTTAACCCCGCCACTCTTGGTGCTAATTTCTCTAGTGCTTTCAGGTACTTCACAGAGCTCTTTCTACCGGCTCCCGGCAGACGATCTACCGGCTCCTGACAGACGATTTGGCGCCCACAACAATAAGATATATATTGGTTATTGGTATTGAGAAAATTGAATACCTTTTAAAAGGAAACAAACTTACTAATATTATTTTCACCAAAAAAAGGGTTAAATAGCCCCTTTGCCCCCTGAATTTTGTAATGGCCAAATTGCCCCTTGAACTTAAATTGTGCCACTTTGCCCCCTGAATTTGTAAAATTAGGCCAATCCCCCCTTTCACTTCACGGATTCTGTTAAGTCCCATAAAATTTGCTGATGTGACAAACTTATGCTGACATCATTTGGGCCCCACATAAAAGCTGTCGTGGAAATGTCACATCAGCAAAAGTTTGCCACATCAGCAAATTTTATGGGACTTAACGGAATCTGTTAGTCAACTGTCAAGTTAGGGGTAAATTGGCTTGATTTTACAAATTCAGGGGGCAAAAGGGATTTAGCCTAAAAAAAACTTACTACTACTATTATATTGTGTGCCCGTTTGGCCTAGCTTAAAGCTCTTCTGAAAAAAGACTTCTGGAAAAAGCTTCAATTTAGAGCTCATGGCTTTTAGTTCAAAAACAACTAAAAAGTGCTTCTGGAAAACACTTCTGGAAAGCACTTCTGAAAATCTGTTTGGCCCAGCTTAAGTTTTTTTCAGTAGATAAGCTCAGTTTTAAGTAGACCTGTTCAAGGGTCGGGCTACCCGCCCAAGCCCGTAAGCCTGCCCGATATTTGGGAGGGCTTGGACAAAAATTTGAAGCCCGTTGGACGGGCTTGGACAAAATTTTAAGGCCCGCTTACAAAATGGGCCGGGCTTGGTCTTAACCATAAAAGCCCGGCCCGGCCCGTATACTTAAATAATTAGAATATTTCATTTGTTTTTAATTAGATTGACTAGTTAAAATATTCATTAGATGTATAAATTAATTATTTTGATAAAAATATATGTGTTAATTAAGCTTTACTATCTTAGATATAATATATATATATTATTAAATAAATAATAAATATATTTTAAATAATAAATAATGAGTTCAAAATGAATAAATAATATATATTTAATTACTAAACGGGTGGCCTTGGACGTGTCTTGGACAAAGTTTTTTTTTTAATTGGACGGGCTTGGGCATAAGTTTAGGCCGTTTAATCGGGTCGGGCCGGGCTTGGACAAGCCATATAGGTATAAATCAAAGCTTAGACCCGGCCCGACCCATGAACACCTCTAGTTTTAAACTAGACCAAACAGGCTCTGTATTTTAATCAATTAAATATTTTGGGCCCCTAATTAACATATCCAAACCTATATATATAATTATTATTATCAATTTATCATCTTTTGTGTTGTGATAATCATGACACATGATTCTGTCAAATTCCATAACCCTCATCATTATCTCATCTTAATCACAAATTTAATCTTAAGATCTTTAAATATAAATTAATGACGTACCAAAAAATATAAATAAGAGTAATGCTATTTACCCCATCTAATATTGCGTCTTATGTGACATTGGAAAAAGTTACCATAATTTCTAAAATCATACGTATTCAATAATACCGTAAAATCAAGGGATTTACCTTGCAAATACTTCTTATTTATAAGGATAAAATTTGGAATTAATTTATTATCTTAATTATTAGACTGGATAATCGGTAAATCATACCATTGAAAAACTTATAGTTAAATTTGTAACTTAATTAATGATTGAGTTAACACAAACATTAATATTCGGGATCAAAACTGATGTGATAATAGCTAGTAGTTCATCACATCATTAATTCTCCTCGTAAATATCTTATTATAAAAAATATTATATATGAATTCAAAAAGTATATTATATATGATATCATATTATATGTTGACGACCATTATTGTTGGAGCCCTTGGTAGGTACATGATCATACATGTCATGATAAACATGCAAGGACAAGTCATTATCTCCTAATTAAGTCATAATCTTTATTTGGCTATTTATTTATGTACATAAAAGAAGATAACGCATTGCCATAACAAGAAAAGGCCAAGTTAGTGCATGCAAAGCATTGCTATCGTGCTAGCTCCAAAGAATTATATGGACCGATCACCCATGCATTAATTATTGAGCTCTTTAATAATTAATTATCATTTCTTTTCTTATCAAGTTGTTGCTTTTTTGCCTTGTTCTCTGGCTTTTGTTCTTTTCTCCACTCGGGTGCTAATGAAAAAGATATAGTGATTAATTAATGCTCTCAAGCTTTTTTTTTAGGGAAAGAAATAAATGTGGTATTTGAACATATTTTTATATTCATACGTACGTATAGAATCAAACGACATACACGTTTTGTAATATACTTATGTGCAACAATAATTGTTTTTATTTATTTATTTTCTTAAAATATGTTATATTACAGGATTGGGTAGATTATATAATTAATAATCATGACAAGAAATTGTTACGAATGGAGAGGGAATATTTGACTTGAAGTCTTCATTGCATAAACTTTTTCATACATCATATTGGAATCAACAAACATTTACAATTATATATATATATATATATAGTACTGTAGCAAAATTGTAAAGTAAAATATATATGTGATACGATCTTCTTCTTTCTTCTTTTTATTATTATTATTATAATTATATAATAATTTTATTACGAGGGGAATGCGGGTCTCGATTCAACGCCTTTACATGACTTTTTCTTCTCTTCCGCCACAAGATCAAGAGATGTAAGAAATTAACTATATGTGATAGCTATTGTATTCATAGATCATCTCGATTGCAGCTATCACATATATGCGCGACGTGAGTTGAATCTGGATTAGTCAGGACAAAGTCCTGAATACCGATTGAAATACCAAAAAAATAGGTCATCTCGATATAATGGACCGTCTTCGAATCTCATATCATCATCAACATTTGTGTTTATATAAGTTTTTCAAGGTATTTTATGGCATCAATTAATTAGTTGTTTTGACCTATTGCTGTATTTTTTTCAATAAAATAAGTATATAGAAATAAAAATAGTATAATGAATTCAATATTTTAGAGGGTTTACTTTATTAATTAGTAATTTGGGGGGTTAAGCATATGTGTATATTTGGTTGCCAAAAAGATAGCCGGAAAGCGAGTTAAAGTCAAGGACAGGCATGCATGTGAAAATGAAAGGAAAAAGAAAGAATGCATGAAATTGAAAACCCCATTGATTAACTGGAAAAAGGGAAGATGTTGCTTCTATATATTATTTTAAAACCAATTATCTGTTGGGCCAACAAAACACCGACTTAACATTATCAGCATCTTTCCTGTCTCTCTTCTATTTGTTCAACTTAAATATGAGATTTTCTTCGTGATTCCGATCTAGTTTTTTTCACCTTCAAAAATATACACCTAGAGCTCAAATTTACATTTCCCTCGTCAATAGCAAAAGCAGTTATAAAGGTTGGAATCTTGTGCTTTTTTTCTTTCTTTTTTTTCCTTTTAATTTGTGCCATGTGTTTTGAGTTAGATACACCTGTTCCAACATAGGAAAAATTTAAGCAACAAAAGTTGAACATGAAGCTTTCGTTATCAAAACATTAATCCTAAAATAAAATCAGAAATGTGAATTCCTTATTTTTTGTTTAAATTTTTAAAAAGGTTTTCTGAATTCCTTTTTTGGTAACGTAGATGTACATACATACATACATATATGCATGTTTATAATTTATATTATCAATCGGGATGAGAGAAAAACCCTTTTTATTTTATCTTTAAAAAAATGCCATAATGGTTTTTTTATTTTTTTTAGAGATCTCATATTCGAATTCTAATAATTCTAATAGAAAAGAATTCTAATAGTTAAAGGACTACTTTCTATACCTTGTTGGTAGTTTTAGGAGTGAAGTAACTCTCACATTGACAAGAAAAGAGAGCACTTGAGCTTCTTGACAAATAATTATAGTTTTTATTAATTAAATAATTATAATTTGTTTATGACTTATTATAATTATTGGCTTTTTATTAACACTAGTCATCACCTTCACGTGCGTTGCACGTGACTCAATATGTTTAACTTAAATGTAAATTAAGATCTTAAGCATACTACTACTTTTGTCGTAAAGAATCCTATTATTAGAGCTGGTAAAATTTGACCTGAGAGCGAGTAGCCGACCTGACCGCCTGAAACCAAACTTGATCCAACCTTATTTGAGAAAAAAATCTTCCCAATCATAAACCGAAATGACCAAAACCCAAAATTACCCGAGTCCGATCAAACCCGAGAGATTAACTCGAAATGGAATTAATTATGGAGTATTTAAATGATCTGAATCTGGAAAGAGCCGAACCCGAAAATCTGAAACTCAAACCTTAAATTATCCAAACCATATGACCTG
>AWUE01014983.1:0-86029 GCA_001974825.2 Corchorus olitorius | reverse complement strand
CTGATCGAACCAAAATTCAACCCGACCTACCCATTTGTATATACATAGGGTTTTACTATCAAAGGAACAAAAGAAATTATTCCACAGAAAGAAAAATATTAACAAAGTAAAATATAATGCATTTTATCTAGTAATAATTGAAATTAATTATAAGTTAAATAATTTAATAAATTATAATCACAATACATTAACTATCAAATAGAAATAGGTTAATCACAATAACCTTTTAAATTAAAATAGTAAAAATAAAATAATTATAAAAATATTTAATTTAATTAAATGCAAATAGAATTTTTAATAGAATAAAACTGTATATTAAATTTTTTTAATATATCCAAGTTTTTAATGAAAAATAGTAAAATTGTAAAAATAAAGTAATTATAAAGATATTAGATTTCATTAAATAAAAATAGAGTTTTTAGTAGAATAAAACTATAATAGTTTAAATAATGGCATTTAAGAAATATATTTAAAAAATAAGGGTATAATAGGTGATTCAAAAGTTTTACAGCTGAACGTACTATTTAATATAGTATAGATATTTGAAAAATAAGGATATAATGGGCGATTCAAAAATTTTACAGGTGAACGTACTTTTTAATATAACTAGTCTTCACTTCCACGTGCGTTGCATGTGACCCATCCTGTTTTTAGTAAATAATAAATTTAAGAATTAAACATTAAAAAATACAAGGCTGACCCAATTGATCCGATTCCTAAATCCGAAAAATCCAAAACCCCAGTGACCTGAGGCCAAAACCCGAACCCACCTGACCCTAGACCTAGCATACCCGAATGATCTGAACCCAGATGAGTCAAAACCCGAATGACACGAGAAAATTATAAACTAAAATTATATTTCATTCAATAAAATCCACATTGTTATAATTTTAACCATTCTAAATTATCATTTATTCAAACCCAGCTGAAACTTGAGAAAATTACCTGACTCATTTGACCTAGATTCAGATGATCCGAAACTTGTCCAACCCACCCGATTGACTCCTCTAATTTTATAAGTCAAAGGAAATAATTACATGTTACTCTTCTTTTTATTTTTAAAAACTTTAAATTCTTATTATACACTCCAATACATTAAACTACCAATACACACTCCAAAAATAGAAAAAAGGTTAATCACAATAATTAAATTTTAAATAAATAAATTTTTAACTTAATTAGTTTTAAAAAATGATGAATAATTAATGATTAGTTTTAAACTTGATAATAATACTTTTATTAGTTTATATTATAATTGAAATGGGTCCAGATTTAACAAAAAGTCTCAAATTTTTTAAAATTAAAACGGTAAAAATAAAATATTTATAATAATATTGAATTTAATTAAATAAAAATAGATTTTTTAGTAGAATAACTGTAAAAGTTTATTTCTAAAAAAATTGTAAAATTTAAAAAATTTCATTTAAGAAATATATTTAAAAAATTCTAATATATATAAGTTTTTTAAATAAAATAGTAAAATGGTAAAAATAAAATAGATATAAGGATATTAGATTTAATTAAATAAAAATAGAGTTTTTAGTTGAGTAAAACTGTAAAAGTATATTTAAAAATTCTAATATATATAAGTTTTTTAATTAAAATAGTAAAATGGTAAAAATCATAAAGATATTAGATTTAATCAAATAAAATTAGAGTTTTTAGTTGAGTAAAACTATAAAAGTTTAAACAATAACATTTAAGAAATATATTCGAAAAATAAGGTATAATGGGCGATTCAAAAGTTTTACAGGTGAACGTACTTTTTAATATAGGATAGATTATATGTTTATCCATTGAATAGTTACATAACTTAATTTTTGGATTAAGCGTTGTAACTGTTCAATTCCTATATAATTTTTACTTTGAAGAATTTTGCTTTGTTGCATCTTGGAGAAATAAATCATCTAAAAAAGTAAATAAACTCACACCTTAAAGTGATTTATTTAATTTCCTTATTTATCTGTTTCCATTTCTAATTTTTAGAGCATTCTTTGTAATTTGCTAATCACCAATTCACCATATACCAAAATTAAAAAAGAGAAAAGGACCCATTTTATACAATTTGACTTTCTTTATGTTCTCAAAATAGTTCCTCATTATTTAAAGTTTTTTAGTAGGATATTGCATTTAATGCATTAATAAACAATGAAGAAATAGGCAATGTGTGGAGTTTGAGTCAGACAAACTTCAACTTACTTTTGCATCTATTCATTCATATCAACACAGATTGATCTTAATTAGTTGAATAATACCAACTAACAAAACAACAATAAACTGAAAAAAGTAAAAAGTACAAAGAAATGATAGTATATTATTATTATGATAATAATTAAAGGAAATGCAATTTGGTATACCGCAATTTCCTTTTCTCCCATTGTTCCTTTCTCATTTGTGAGGTCTTCCAACCTCCTTTTGAATCACTTTCGATTAAAGCTTGAATACGATACCCGAACAAAACTAAAGCATGCATGCAATACCATCTTTAATCTATTCAAAACCATGTGCTTCGTTAAAATATATATACATACATACATAATTAAAGTCGTAAATAGAATTGTTTAAAATCAATAACACAAATTTAACCTTTTATGCTCCCGTCTCGAAAGAGATTAGTTTCAAGTTAAAAAGATCGAGAAAAGAGAAGAAACATATATAAATATCATCATTTTCTTTCAATCGGGCCCTTTTTTTTTGTCAAAAAATCGGGCCTTGTTATACATGCATATTACTATATTAGGTCGTGTATCTGTAACCGTTTTATCATCGTTTAATCGTTTCACTACCGTTTTGGGTCTAAATGGAGTTTAAGTGTAAACTCCGTTTTAATTACTGCTCTAATAATCTCATCTGTACAATATTCAATCTAATCTGTACAGTGTAATTTCATCTATACAGTTGCTAAACATTATCAATCGCAATTCGCACCGCTACCACACCGCTCTACTAATGCAGCCTTAGTTATCCACCTACATACCTATCTTTCGGGGAAAAAAAACCTACACACCTATCGGTCTCATTGTTCATTATGAGATAAAATAATCATTTCATGTAGGTAGGGAAATTATACAAATGAAGTAAGATCATTTTCATTTTATTCCGATTATCCAATTTGTATTCAAACAATAACATTGCAAGCAAAATTTGGAGGAAAAAAATCTAAAAACCATGAATAATTAGCTAGGCCCACAAAATATTCCAATATATTTGCTCTAAAGACTAAAACATATCTCGAGTCATAACCTAATTTATGAACTCAGTTATATACACCACAACAAACTGAGTTATACGTATTCGATTCCACTTTCCGTAGTCCCAGAGTTGAGAGTTCTGACTTCTGACTTCCACATTCTTATCAATGTATTCCATATTTCTTGGGGTCCCCCATCCATGCTCCCCCATGGTCCATACCAGATTTTAAGATATATAAAAAATTACTAACTTTGCTTTAATCTTTCAATTAATTAAATTAAATTAATGTAAAACCACATGTCGATTGTCGACCCAATTGTGTACCGAGTTCTGAACCGTGTCATCTTCTCCCCAAACACACTATAAATCTTCCCTTCAGCGTTTTCCTCTTCCCTCAACGTCTACTTTTCTTCTCATTCCTCACATTAAGCCAAATTAAACTCTTCAGTTTCTTTTCTTTTTTGCTTTTTGCTTTCCATTAAATCAAACTAACCCTGGAATTTGCAGAAACAAAGGGTTTGACAATAAGAAGATCAAGAAGAAGAAGAGAAGAGTTAATATTTATACAGGGTATCAATATGAAAGCAGGTTTGGTGGTTGATAATGAATATATTTATGGAGAAGAGAAGCATCTCACTGTGCTTAAAACTTCTCTTTTTTTCGCCAACGATGGCTACACTGTTTACGACTGTAACGGTCAGTTAATCTTCAGAGTCGACTCGTATGGCCCTGACCCTCGTGATAAAGGTGAAGTCGTTCTTATGGATGCTCATGGAAGATGTCTACTCACTGTAAGAAAAAAGGTATATACTTTTCCCGGATTTGGATTTTCTTCATTGGGTTTGTTTATGATTTGGTTTTGATCGATGGGTCTAGATTTGATTTCAATTTGGTTTGATTAATGTTGATAAACTCGTTCATGGAGGTTTCTGATGTCTGAGTCAACTCGCCCCAGATATTTTCTTTTTCCTTTATGATTTCATTTTCATGAGTTTTCACTTTTCAATGACATAAATGTGCTAAATTGCCAATTTTAGTGAATAGGCTAAACCGAGTCAACTCGTCTTTGGTTTCCCATTTATAGAAGCAAATTAAAAATCTTACTTAGATTTGCCAGCGTCACGTTGCATTTTTAGTAAGTATTAAGGAGGAAAACAGAGATAATATTTATTTTCTTTATTGAACTGAGTTAACACAGTGAGTTGATAAATCTGTCATATTTTCCTGAAACAGAGGCCGAGTTTACATCATCGGTGGGAAGGCTATCTAGGGGAAAGATCGGAGGGTCAGAAACCGGTGTTCAGCGTGAAGAGATCATCGATAATCGGACGGTGTGCGATGACGGTAGAAGTGTTCAACAATCCAGGTGAGGAGTACCTGATCGAAGGAAATTTCGGACAGCGCAGCTGCACGATCTTCAATGCAGGCAAGGAATCAGTGGCTGAGATTAAACGCAAGGTGGATGCTTCCACCAACGTGGTACTTGGTAAGGACGTTTTCTTGCTTTCCTTAAAACCAGGCTTTGATGGTGCCTTTGCCATGGGATTGGTGCTCGTTCTTGATCAGATCAACGGTGATGATTATGTTGAGAATGATGAGGCTGACATGAGCCCTACCGCAGAGGATAATGTGCTCTGATATCTTTATTTTCCTTTTCTTTGTCTAAATAGTGGAAGAGGGAATCTCTCGTATTTGGCCTTTTAGTTTCTTTTTTTTTTCTTTTTCTTTTTTTCAAATTAGGTATGGCCACTTCATAAAAAGGGATGTGAAGAGAAAATATGCTTTGTATATTACTATAATTACAAAAGTAATAAGATTTGCCCTTTGATCTTTTATAAATGATTCCTTCATAGAAATCGAAATTTTGTCATTTTTTTTTCTTATTCCTTGGTTTGCAATTGCATTAGTATTTTGATAATAAAATTGGCATTAATTAATTATAAATGAGAGCAAATTGAATGGACATGAAAAAATTGTGAAAAGGAATACTAAACTTGCATGTAAAGCTAAAATGTTTACCTTAAACTTAAAATTGCTTAAACTTAGGAGAAAAAGAGCTTCTAATACGTTAGCCTTTTTCTTCCTTAAGTTGAAATTTTTGAACGGGATTTGTTGCAAATTATTTCAACTTGCAACCACCCCCACAACACCAACAACAAGAAAAAATCAAAGGAAAATATACACTCTTCCCACTTGTCAAATTGTTTAACTTTTTAATTTTGCATGGATTTGTACTAAGTACAACAATAAAACCATGATAAGCGATAGATTAATAAACATTATAATATATATCTAGTGGAACAATTAATAAATTATTAAGTGCAATTAAGTTAACATCTATATATTAAGTTTAATCATTCATGGCGCCATCGCCCATCGCCATGGGCTAATTAGTATTCTAATGACTTTAATGTAGAAGATAATCGAAGTGTGGTTTGACTCATTTCTTTGTCTCTCTTTAAATAATTAAAAAAAAAAAACTTTTTTTGGGTTTTTAGGTAAGCTAAAACCTAAAAGCCTGGAGTACCTCTCCAAAAAGTTGGGCAAATATGAAATATCAACCAAAATTTCACTTCAATTGAACTTGTTTCGTAGAAGGTTATTAAAGATATAATAGGCAATTAGGCACGCCATAACTTCATTAAAAACTTTACGGCCAAAAAAAAAATCACTTCGTTAAAAACTCAAATTCTACGGTTGGATCTGTTTGCTTGAGTATCTAAACTCTTACACAAAATTACACAAAACCTTGTCATTCTCATTGTTTTCTCTTCTTGGTTTAGAATTTCATATATATTTCGTTCTTAGAATTCTATAACAATATGGGTTTTCTTGCTAATCAATATGTTGACAAATTAAGAAGGCTCCAATTTAAAGTCAACTGTGTAATTATTAATATTATTATTTAATTGATTAAAGTCAATTGTAAATTTGTAAGTATACGTTGGAATGCAAATGTAAGTGTAGAAAACCATGGCCACAGAAATGTGAAAGAGGGGATTAGATTTTTTTTTCTTTTATTCCTTTTGTAGGAAAAAAAGTACAAATTGATAATAAGAGAGGTTAAATAATGGTGATAAAAAAAATGACGTCTCAATTATAATTCATAACTAGAAACGTTTCATTTTCAAAAGTTTCAAAATCCATGGCCAAGGGCTGGTGTAATCTTCCAACAAACACATCCCCCAAATTCTGCACTTTGGGAAAATTCCAATTCCTGGGTCCAATTCTTACTGTCCTACATTGGAAAAAGATGCCTCAACCATTTTTTTCAATCTTGCTCGTAAGCACCACGGCAGCAGTATTTTCTTTCCCCTTTTTTTTTCCTTTTCAAAATTTAGTATGCCCTAATCACTAAAACAAAATATATATTAAGGTGTTCACATAGATAAAACGTATTTGAGTATGATATTGTGTTTGTATATGTATATCATTGTCTTTTGTTTTGGCACTAGTTCCAACCTTGAGTTAGAGACATTCAAGGATCGGGTTATTCATGCAAGTTCGCGGAATAATTTGACACAAACAAACTAGATCTCAGACAGTGATTTCAATGTC
The DNA here is from genome assembly GCA_001974825.2 of Corchorus olitorius. NCBI lineage: Eukaryota > Viridiplantae > Streptophyta > Magnoliopsida > Malvales > Malvaceae > Corchorus > Corchorus olitorius. The sequence goes on along the minus strand of AWUE01014983.1, from coordinate 79,279 downwards.
TATGGCCGATTCAAACTTCTAGCTCATAACATCTCTACTCTAGACTAATAACATAGAATTTTAAAAAAAGTTTAATTTGTAAAGCTTGAATTTTATTACTCTATAGTTACAAATAATTTTTTGTAGCTGCTGAATATGTTCTGCAAGACTTTCGGGATAGAGCTCTTATACATTTTATTACATTGTTATCAATAAATTAAACAAGGGGATTGTTACTTCATTACTTGTATGATTTTAGGAAAAAAAAAACTTTAAAATTCTAGTAATAGTAATTAATTCCAAAAACTTAATCAATAGAGACACAATAGAACAAACCAATTGCTTTTATGTGAGGTGGGTACCCCAACGGGTACCCCAACTCCCCCAAGTTTGAAGCAATTCCATTTCCATATATTCCAAAGGGTGATCTATTCTAGACTCTAGCTAGATTCCAGAGAATTCCGAAAGAATTTATGCAATTCCTTTTTCTTTCTTCTTCTTCCACACAGATATGATTTTTTTATTCCTAGGTAGAGATCATATCGATCTCAATCTCTCCAAATCGAACTAAACAATATCATGGTGGCAAGACGACCAAATGGGTTCATATATAATCATATATAGTATAAAGTTGCTCTCTCTTGTAACATCAAGTTAAAAAAAAAAAAACGAATACTAATGCATATTTCTAACTTTTTTTTAAGGACGAGAATGTAATAATTAAGAATGGATCTTTTTTTTAAAGTCGCTTTAACAATATATAGTTGGAATCAATTATATATATAGCATCTATCACTCTATGTAATGAGGAATTTTTGTTTTAACTAAGAGAAAAAATGTCAAAAGTCAAAAACTTTGTATATGTTTATTTAGTAAATAAAAAAGGAATTCCCCTTTTCCCCCCCTCTTTTTGGTTACAAGAATATTGAAAAAATGACAACGGTCGAAGGACATTTAGCACACAACCTTATAAGCCAAATCAAGGTCCAATCAACTTGATCATTGAATTGAAGGTTTTGCATTGACACCCTTTTTCCAGCCTCTTAACGTGTTGGGCTCGCCTCAGCCATCAAACACAATTGGGCTCTCTTTGAATAATCATAAGTTTGGGTATACCGTATACCGTATATTTATATATGCAAGTACAAGTATATTGAATTTGAACCAATTATGTGAGATTATCATTTATGAGAGTATTTAGGGTTTTGTCAACGTTTGGTAGAGCAAGACATTCAACATTAATTAATCAACAGTCCATTAAATAGAAAGGTGAGCTCCTCATTTGAGGGTGGGTCATAATTGTTTGATTCAAGTTGCATTCGATCCTTATCGCGACTTGTCTTCAAAAATTCATGCGTCTCAGGTTAAAATACTTTAGTTTTATATGGGGATTTCATGGAGGCAAAAATCAGTTAGTAGTAGTTTTTTAATGGTATAAGGTTAAACATGATCAATTACCTCTAATTATATATATTTTGACCAAATTACAGTCCGAATTTGGAGTTTTGCATTACTAGAAATGAGTTTTAGCTTTATTCCCAACATAATTCGACAAATGGTAATTAACTCACTCTTATGTACTCTTTCATTAGACGAAGAAACTTTTTATTGATCAAAAAATGCTCACGACAACAAGCAATAACTCTGATACAAAAATTCCCAATGAAATGTATCCCACTAAGTAACAAAAAATAAAAAGGCAAAAAACCTTATCCAAGATGGAACTAGTTTACGAAAACGAAGTAATTAATTATTTCTTAGAAAATGAAGCCCATGACGACGGCCGAAATGGACAGAAGAAAACTGGCAAAAACAGCTGAAGATGAAGAATTAGGAGTGGCGGCTGGTGAAGATCCGGAAGGTGTGGTGGAGGCGGTGGGACCAGATTCCGGAGCACAAGCGTCGGTGGCGCCTGAAGTAGGAGAAGGGGTGGTGGGAGTGGTAGGTGAAGGTGGCAAGGGAGAGTCAGCAGTCGCTACAACAGTAATGGCTAATTTTTGGCCGGCTAGGCAGTGCCTGCCGATTGTGCGAATGTAATATTGTTCGCCGGTGGCACTTAGGGTCATGTTGGCCGGACCGGTGGTGATCACGTCTCCGATTTTGTTGTCATCGCTGCATGCATCGAAGGATGCCTTGGGGACTTGTACCACGTCATGCTCATTTGTTCCAAAATTGAACACTATAATTAAGAATCAATTAATAGAGCTTACATAATTATAATTATTTTTAATAAAAAAATAATTAATGATCAGAAAGACAAATTGATAGAGATTTTTAGTTACGTACCTAAAGTATCTCCAACCACGAATCTCTTATTAGTCGCCCAAGTGGTGTATGCGGAGGCACCAGTGGAGGGAACGGTCCATCCCAAGTTGTCTCCTACCACATGCACCGTTTGCGCCACGGCGCATTGCATTAAAGCCACCGCAATGATACCAACAAAAGCCATGCACATGAACCTTGCCATTTTCTCTCTTGCAATTTCTTATCTAACTGAAAAGTTTTGAACTATATAAAAATGTATCACTACCTAAGTATCTCAATGTTTTTAGTAATAATACTTTGAGTTGATGAGAAAAATGAGAGATTCCCAAACCTATATATACATAGCTGAAGAGGGGAGTGAACGTAGACTCAATCGAACTTGGCAGTAAAGATGGAGATGATGGTGGGCACCAAGGTAGACGAAAAGCATGAATACCGGTCTGGTTTCTACGTGTGTGACTAATTCCCTTTTAAACCCAAATGAAGAAAGTCTCAATTGAAGACTAGTCCGATCGACTCGGTTCTGGCCTTCTTGGGCCATCCCAAAACTTGCCTATTATTCAAAGGCCCTTGACTTATATATACTTATGAAATTATTGTAACATACATTTTGATCTCCAATTAATTTATTTGACTTGGCCCTTCAAAATTTTATGTGTTCAATATATGCTGAGAAAAATTTTCATTGGCAATTTTTCTCAATTAATTATTATTATTATTATTATTATTATTATTATTATTATATTATATTATATATCAGTATTAATTTCGTTGAGAAAAAAAAAAAGGAATTTCCTTATGTTTTTTCTTTTGCCTCCTTTTTGCTACAAGAATATCGGGGGAAAGTTATAAGTACTCATGATTTGCACTTAAAAATAGTAGTTACACATTTTTACCTTAAATTTACATGTCTCCAAACAACTAAAAAATATATTTTTGTATCCAAACACCTAAATATCCCTTATATTTATACCAAGTGTTATTCTTAAATACAAATCATGAGTACTTGTAGCCTTTGCCTATTGAAAAAATGATAACGATCAAAGGACATTTAACGCGCAACCTGAGCCAAATCAAGGTCCAATCAGCTTGATCATTGAGGGTTTTGCATTGACTGCATAGTTTGTTAATACTTGGTAAAGAAATGAACAAAATCCCACATATATAGTGAACCGAAAGGAATGGGCATGAATCTTAGACTTGCTCAAGGGTTTAGGTACCCGTCTAGGCCCGAAAGCTCGCCCGAAAAATGGGAGGGTTTGGCCAAAAATTTAAGACTCGAAAGTCGGGTCTTGGACAAAGAGATAAGACTCGATTAAAAAAATAGGCCGGGCCTTGGTTTTGATGTTTTAGGCCCGAACCCGGCCCGTATTATATATAAATAATATAATATAATTAAATAATTATATTTAAAAATAATAAAATTGAATAATTTATATGTATACATTAATTAGAACTTATAAACTTTATTAAAATTTAATCTTTTTATCATAATTTTTTTGATTTAATTTGTTATTAGATTATATATAAAATTTAATATTTAAATTTTATTTTTTATTAAAAAATTTAATTATTATTTTAATTTAAAAAATAAATATGGGCGGATTTGTGCGGATCTTGTACATGTGTTTAAAAATATGAGCGTGTCTTGGACAAAAATTGAGACCCGTTATTTGGGCCGGACCGGACTTGGACAAGCATATAATGTACAATTATTAAATAGAACCCGGCCCGAACTTGGACAAATATATAGTGTGCAATTATTAAGCAGAGCCCCGGCCCGATCCGGCCATGAGCACCTCTAGGCATGAAGTGCTTTACAAGAGCTCATCAAACTTTAAGTTTATCCTATGATACCAACTCTGAAACGAGTTCAACCCATTAGTTTGATGAGGCATTTGAGGTAATTGGACCTTTAAAAGAATTTTCTAAGACACTTATTTTTCTAAGCCTCATAAATTTTTTACTGCCCTTGTATAATTTATTTGATTTAATTAATATAAAAGTGATTATTAAAGAGCAGCCACCTTAACAAAAGGTATATGCAATTGTTCAATTCATCAAAGGAAATAGTTATGTCATTAAATTGATAATAACTATTTGGACATTGTGAGTTGATAACTATTCAGACGTTGTTGGTAAGCATTCAGTCATTACAAATAAAGAGTTCATATCCAATTCCTAATCACTTGAATTCAACCATTTTCTTCTATTCTCAGTGGTAATTACAAGGACTTTGTTGTATATTCTTGAGGTAACTTGCTATTCAAGAAAGTGTATATCACGCTCTTCTTGTATTAAAAATTTACACCCTTTTCCAGCCTCCTAACGTTTGTCTTTTTTCCTCTTTTAAATGTTGGCACAATTGGGCTCGCCTCAGGCGCAACATCCATCAAGCACAAATAATAATGTTATGTTATAATAATTCCCCAAAGTCATCAAGCACAATTATATTGGGCTCTCTTTGAAATAATCATAAGTTTGGTTTATGCTCTGACTAATTAATAGTTTCCGTGTTCCTTCTATGAGAGCATTTAGCGGTTGTCAATGTTTGGTAGAGCAAGACTACCCTCATTAATTTGAGAGCGCTGGTTGCATTTGTCTTCAAATTATCTCTCTCACATCGACAATGTGTCATGTGTGTGAGGTTAAAACTTAAAACACTTTATATATGGGGATCCCACGGTAGCCGGTAACAAAATTCAGTATGTACGTATAGTAGTTTTAAATGGTAAGTGTATGATCTTTAGCCGCCCAAAATAAAAGGTTAACCCGAAAACTTTAAGGGGGCGTTTGGTTGGGGGTGATCTTTGATCACCTGTGGTGATCTTGGCAGGTGATCTCAGATCACCCCGTTTGATTACATTTTTTGGTTTGGTGTGGTAATCCGGATTACCCCATGATTACCCCTCTAAGGGTGATCTGGATTACCACCATAAACCCATGTAATCTTTGATCACCAGTGATCTTGCATCACTGGTGATCTTAGATCACTAGTGGTGATCCTAACCAAACGCCCCTTAAGTTTTGGTTCAGTACGTACAAATTAACAATAAATAATTATATATAAGGGTTAGTTCTAAATTTTAATACATTCCCTATAGGGTTTTAGAATGAAAATATAAAGTTTAATTTAATCACGCAAATAAGAAATAACATTAAAAACTGAAAATGGACATGTGTCATTACTTGATAGATGGGGCACAAGTAGGGCACCAAAATTGGGGCAGAGGATTTTCGTTCAGTACGTAGTAATGAGTTTTAGGCTTTTAACTTTCCCAATACATAATCGGACAAATGGTAACTCACCTTTATGATGTACTCTTTAATTAGAGAAAGAAACTTTTATTGATCACTATATGCTCACAACAAATTAACAATAGTAACTCTTAATACAAAAATTCCCAATGAAATGAATCACAACTTTATTCAGGTATAGCTCACTAATTAAGAAACAAAAAATTAAAATAGCAAAAATGAACCATATCCAAAATGGAAAATAAGGTATAATGGGCGATTCAAAAATTTTACAGGTGAACGTACTTTTTAATATAGTATAGATTATATGTTTATCCATTGAATAGTTACATAACTTAATTTTTGGATTAAGCGTTGTAACTGTTCAATTCCTATATAATTTTTACTTTGCTTGAATTAGTTCACTATTCTAATTGAAGAATTTTGCTTTGTTGCATCTTGGAGAAATAAATGATCTAAAAAAGTAAATAAACTCACACCTTAAAGTGATTTATTTAATTTCCTTATTTATCTGTTTCCATTTCTAATTTTTAGAGCATTCTTTGTAATTTGCTAATCACCAATTCACCATATACCAAAATTAAAAAAGAGAAAAGGACCCATTTTATACAATTTGACTTTCTTTATGTTCTCAAAATAGTTCCTCATTATTTAAAGTTTTTTAGTAGGATATTGCATTTAATGCATTAATAAACAATGAAGAAATAGGCAATGTGTGAAGTTTGAGTCAGACAAACTTCAACTTACTTTTGCATCTATTCATTCATATCAACACAGATTGATCTTAATTAGTTGAATAATACCAACTAACAAAACAACAATAAACTGAAAAAAGTAAAAAGTACAAAGAAATGATAGTATATTATTATTATGATAATAATTAAAGGAAATGCAATTTGGTATACCGCAATTTCCTTTTCTCCCATTGTTCCTTTCTCATTGTGAGGTCTTCCAACCTCCTTTTGAATCACTTTCGATTAAAGCTTGAATACGATACCCGAACAAAACTAAAGCATGCATGCAATACCATCTTTAATCTATTCAAAACCATGTGCTTCGTTAAAATATATATACATACATACATAATTAAAGTCGTAAATAGAATTGTTTAAAATCAATAACACAAATTTAACCTTTTATGCTCCCGTCTCGAAAGAGATTAGTTTCAAGTTAAAAAGATCGAGAAAAGAGAAGAAACATATATAAATATCATCATTTTCTTTCAATCGGGCCCTTTTTTTTTGTCAAAAAATCGGGCCTTGTTATACATGCCTTGTTAAATGGTAAGTGTATGATCTTTAGCCGCCCAAAATAAAAGGTTAACCCGAAAACTTTAAGGGGGCGTTTGGTTGGGGGTGATCTTTGATCACCTGTGGTGATCTTGGCAGGTGATCTCAGATCACCCCGTTTGGTTACATTTTTTGGTTTGGTGTGGTAATCCGGATTACCCCATGATTACCCCTCTAAGGGTGATCTGGATTACCACCATAAACCCATGTAATCTTTGATCACCAGTGATCTTGCATCTTAGATCACTAGTGGTGATCCTAACCAAACGCCCCCTAAGTTTTGGTTCAGTACGTACAAATTAACAATAAATAATTATATATAAGGGTTAGTTCTAAATTTTAATACATTCCCTATAGGGTTTTAGAATGAAAATATAAAGTTTAATTTAATCACGCAAATAAGGAATAACATTAAAAACTGAAAATGGACATGTGTCATTACTTGATAGATGGGGCACAAGTAGGGCACCAAAATTGGGGTTGAGGATTTTCGTTCAGTACGTAGTAATGAGTTTTAGGCTTTTAACTTTCCCAATACATAATCGGACAAATGGTAACTCACCTTTATGATGTACTCTTTAATTAGAGAAAGAAACTTTTATTGATCACTATATGCTCACAACAAATTAACAATAGTAACTCTTAATACAAAAATTCCCAATGAAATGAATCACAACTTTATTCAGGTATAGCTCACTAATTAAGAAACAAAAAATTAAAATAGCAAAAATGAACCATATCCAAAATGGAAATCGGTTACGAAATGAAGTAAATACGAAGAATGACATATCCTCTCCTAGTAATAGCTTAGAAAATCAAGCCCATGACAAGGGCCGAAATGGACAGAAGAAAACTGGCAAAAACAGCTGAAGATGAAGAATTAGGAGTGGCAGGGGCGTTGGTACCGGCCGGTGAAGATCCCGAAGGTGTGGGGGAGGCGGTGGGACCAGATTCCGGAGCACAAGCGTCGGTGGTGCCTGAAGTAGGAGAAGGGGTGGTGGGAGTGGTAGGTGAAGGTGATGGCAAGGGAGAGTCAGCAGTCGCTACAACAGTAATGGCTAATTTTTGGCCGGCGAGGCAGTGCCTCCCGATTGTGCATATGTAGTATTGTTCGCCGGTGGCACTTAGGCTCACGTTGGCCGGACCGGTGGTTATCACGTCTCCGATTTCGTTGTCATCGCTGCATGCATCGAAAGATGCCTTGGGGACTTGTACCACGTCATGCTCATTTGTTGCGAAATTGAACGCTATTATAAGAATGAATAAAGCTTACATTAATAAACAATCATTGAGTTAAATATTTGGATGATTAATTTAATAGTTCTATAGTTATAATCTAAATAAAAAATTAATTAATTAATGATCAGAAAGACGAGCTGAGAGATTTGTAGTTACGTACTCAAGATATCTCCAACCACGAATCTCTTATTAGCAGCCCAAGTGCTGTATGCGGAGGCACCAGTGGAGGGAACGGTCCATCCCAAGTTGTCTCCTACCACATGCACCGTTTGCGCCGCCGTACATTGCATTAGAGCCACCGCAATGATACCAACAAAAGCCATGCACATGAACCTTGCCATTTTCTCTCTTGCAATTTCTTATCAAATTGAAAAGTTTTGAACTATATAAAAACGTATCTCTAGCTAGCTAAGTATCTCAATTCTGGCCTGGAAAAAAGCTAAGTATTAGTAAATACTATTATTTTGAGTTGATGAGAAAAATGAGAGATTCCCAAGCCTATATATACATAGCTGAAGAGGGGAGTGAACGTAGACGCAATGGAACTTGACAAGAAAGGTGGAGATGGTGGTGGGGGCACCAACGTAGACGAAAAGCATGAATGCCGGTCTGGGTTGTACTTTGTACGTTTGTGACTAATTCCCTTTTAAACCCGAATGAAGAAAGTCTTAATTGTAGACTAGTCAGACTCGGTTCTAGCCTTATTGGGCCATCCCAAACTTGCCTATTATTCAAAAGGCCTTGACTTATACTTATGAAATTATAACATACATTTTCTTTTCTGCAATTGATTTATTCGACTTGGCCCCTTCTAAATTGTGTGTTCAATATATGTTGAGAAAAAATTTTCCCAATCATATATTAAGCTTCATGAACTAATTTTTTAATACTTAATTTATTAATTATACTATAAATTCAAATATCTATAATTAAGTTTTCATCATATGGGATCAGACGTGACTCGACTTCGGGTTAGTCGCAAGCAATGTACTTATCGGATACCCGAAATTAGTAAAAAAAAAAATCAACTTGAGCATTATTGTACATGAATGATGAGGTATTGTTTCAATAAGAAAAGAAGTTTTAAAGTCTTCATTACGTGTAACTTTGGTTAATTTGATTAGTTTTATAATTATGATGATAAGTAAAGATAGTTTGGAAAACTACCGTGCAAAGAAAATAATGCAAGACTTCAAGTATGAAAGTATACAAAATGGTCATCGTCGTGAAGCATACATAGTAGAATATTATAATGCATAATATTTCCATGTAAATAGGAGGTATTAGACCTTAAAGTTTAAAGTCAATAAAATTAAATTCTCTAACTAAACTTTGGAGAGTTGTTTCAAAAAGTTTGAAGCTTTCTTGGGTTTATTCCGAGCTCTCATTTTTCTTCTTATTGTAAAGACTTAGCAATACGGACAAAAGGGACTTTGCTCATAAATGGGTATAGAATTATTGTAAAGACTTGGCAATACGGACAAGAGGGACTTTGCTCATAAATGGGTATAGAATATATGGAACCTTCGTGGGTCTACTATTGCAATTTGCCTCTTTGACCATTCTTTGTTCCTTGAAAGAGTTTTGGAACAATTTTTCAAACCAGATTTTCTACATTTAATAATTTTTTATTACGATAAAATTATTTGCACTATCATAAACCACACTACTTTACTATGCTACATATGTCTAACGATTGTTATTCAAATCAAACCCACATCCAACGGTTATAAATGGTAGTGTACAAGAGTGGTGTGCCTAGGGATAATACGCATAGCCTATATTTTGATTTTAAATATATTTCCAAATTAAATAAAAAAATATATTACATTTTGTTAATAGAGAAAATCAGAAAAGTTGCAAATTTGCAATTAAAGCCTAAAATTATACCAAAAGTCCAGCCTCAAATTGGGCCAAGCTACCGAATCGGCCAGAGGTAGCCCAACCCTTAACTAGTTAATAGGCACAAATTTGTCACGTAAAAAGGTCCAAGATTTAATGCACAAATAGATTTTCGTTGTGAGGTTGGATCAAGTGATAAGCGGCTTATTACAGCTTAAACAGGTCTCAGATTTGATACTTTACGTATGCAGTCGCCTCCATTGATAGACTCATTGTCAAATCCAGGTGCACAATCCGGATCGAATCCAAGTTCGGGATAACGGATGGGAGAAAAAGAAAAAAATTTTTCATTTCGGTAGCCTGTAGACCCATCGATATAGGCAAGGTTTAAAGTTTTTTTTTTTTTTCCCTTTTTTTCAATATAAAGTATAAACGAAAGGATATATTAGGTTAAAAAAAAAATATAATAGGGAAATTAGATTCTTACACACCATCATAAGTCATACTACATTACCATAATTAAAATACAACATACCAACAGAAAGTCTTGATACTTTCCTTAACATATCCCAAATTAAGTTTAAACTACTAGAACATAAATTTAGTACGCAGTTGGCATAATAATTTAATTCAAATTACAATCAAATATAGTACCAACACTTTCCTAGGCATCAGAGAGGTAGTCGGCTGACACCGGAGAGTGCTCGTCGACATGCGATCCCGACTCCTCAGTCAATGCTGGAGGAACAACAGCTATTGAGGGAGGCAGCAATTCAGACAGGTCAATTCCCTTCAATCGGAGTGCATCAACCAAATTACTTTTAAATGTCTCATTATGAGCCCGCATCTCATCATATCGAGCATTAGTGTAAGCAAGTCCAGCCTTCAACTCTTGAATTTGTTCATGTAGATGTGCCCTTGGTGATCGCTCGCTCGAATCACCAGTATCGTTAGCCCAATGTGCCATGTCATCATTAGGTATGAACAAATGTTCACCATGACAAGTCCAATTCCAATAAGCCTCTCTAAACCCTCGACGATATAAATGATCAATGACTGAATTTGGATGAAGGAATCGTAGGTTTTTACAATCAAAACAGGGACATCTAATTTTTTCTCCGTCTTTGTATCTCCGATCTTGACTAATTGCAAACTGAATAAATTCATCTACCCCGGAAATGAATTCCTCAGTCAATCCTTGACGTCCGGGTAGATTTCTTTTGTACATCCATTGTCTTGTTAACCTATTGTTATTCACTGCAATTAATAATTTTAGTTAGATCAGTTGCATTCAGAAATCGGTAAAGTTATTTGCACTACCATAAACCACACTACTTTGCTACACTATTTGTATCCAACAATTGTTATTCAAATCAAACCCACATCCAACAGTTATAAATAATAGTGTACAAGAGTAGTGTGCCTAGGGGTAGTACGCATAGCCTTATCCTTTAGATATACATTACCTACTAACTCAAATATTAGCTCGAGGAAGTAAATAGCTCCTATATGAACAGCTAGCTTGAGGAAGGTTCAAAGGGGAAAAGTTCTTGTTTATCAATTTGTTTGATTTTATAGGCTTTTGGGTTTTCACCAATCTAATTTATGCAGATTCCCCTCTACGAATAAACCTCAAATGAAAATTTGAAACCAATGTGGAGATCAGGGTAGGGAAGAAACAGAGGACCTCTTGGACTCCATTAAAAAGAAACTAAATATAATCAAATTAGGGTGAGATCCATACTCGAAATTCTAGTAAAAATTATGGAAAATAAATACTTAAAGTTAAAATTAAAGTTTGTCTTTAATACTACAAATCTAAACACCGGTAGTGCGACTCCTGTTACTATCAGCATTTTTTTTTTTGTTTATAGATATAAGATTTTGGTTAGCAAGCCATTTTTGGTCAATTTCATCCCATATCCATATAATCCCCACAAAATACACAATAATAACTAACTATTTCTTAATTCCAACCAGAAAATAATCCAAACATTTTAAATACACAAAACCCATAAGTTAAATCATCAAAATATAAGAATAAATCTAACTCATAAATAATTAAATTAAATAAAATCATGAGAAAGAATGTCTTACTTGCACCAAATGGAAGTAAGTGAAGGCTTGTAGCAAGATGAACAACTTGTGATGCTTGTTTTTCAGACTAAAAGAAACAACAGATTACAAGATTGATGAAGAATATGTCAAGTTTTCAAGACAAATTGTGAAGAGAGTGGAGGCAGAGGCTGTTGAAATGAGGGTTTTCACGAATCAAGGAACCCTTAAATTTGCTCACAATTGAAACACATCGTTTAGATTCCGTCCCAAAACCGTGCCAAATCTAATGTACTTTTTGACACTGATTTTGGCACGGAAAATCCTTTCCCCTAGTTGTTATAGTATACTTATTTACAAGTACTGCATACGATAAATAAATACTGCTGAAAATGTTGAAATGAAGCATTGGAATGGGAATTTTGTATTTATCAACTAGAATTCAATAATGATTTGCTTAATTACAAGAAGAAGAAAAATGAATTGGTTATTCTTGAATATTGTTACAACAATGGGTGAGTCACAATATCGAAATTGGTTAATCTTTTTTCAGACAAATTACAAGCCTAAACTCTGCAGTAGAACCACAGCACAAGCCATAAAAACCCAGGAATAAGAGCATCTTAACCAACCATGAGCTGCAATATCCTGCAAAAAAAAAAAACATATAAAAAAAATCAATATTGAGAAGGGAAAATCATGAAATTGATACAATTTGAGCTAAGATTCATAGGTTCATACCTTAAAAGAGAGAAATGAGGAAGTTGCAGCAGAAGATTTAAGCCCAGTGAATCCAATATCATAAGCTTTGCTTCCATCAGGCTTAAACAATCCGAAATTCCTTTCAGAAGTCGGTCCAGGCTTCAAATTTTCATTAAACAAAGCAAAAATATAAGCCTTGACAACCATATGTGGCCTATAAGGAGTACCCTTCTTTTTGGCAAGCCGTTTCTTCAGATTCTTATTATAAGTCTTTGCATTTTTCACATCTGCACCAGCTTCATCCGAATCACCTTTTGAAGCCCAACCAGTTTCAGAAACAATGACTTCCATCTTAGGGAACCCAGCTTTTTCCAATGCAAAATAAGCAGCATCAACCTGAGCTTCAAACATGTTGTCATAATGTAACTTTGTTTTGGCATCATAAATGCCACGGTTGTCTTTGAACAAAGCATAGTTAATGTCAATATGCTCAGGGTCAAATTTATAGGCTAGAAATGGGTATGCATTTATATAAAATGCAGAATTAATCTGGGAAAAAAAATCCAGTAAGGGTTTCATGTATGGAAGAACATCAGGCTTGAAGATACAGGCTGATGGTGGATACGAATTGGCGAAAACGGCTTCTGAATGTGGACTTGAAACCTCAACAGTTTTGTGTAATCCCAATCTGTAAAGAGCACTATAAACATTTTTTGCTGCAGGCAATAAAACTTCCCAAAGTTCCAAAGTTGTGCCTCCTAATATCTCATTTCCAACTGCTATTCCTCGAATTCGGGTTCCTGGAAGGAATGCTTCTACATTTTCTTTGACCCAATTCATTGCTCGATCTTCCCCTATACTTATGTCTCTCAAAAACTCATTGGGAAGTCCAACTATGATCTCAATACCTGATCCTTTAAAGGCCTGGAGAACACTGTGATCCGCGTCGTAGATTCTTATGTGATTGATCTTTGCAGCCTTTAGAAGTGTCACCACACCTTCTGGTGGTGGTAAATTGTCTGCTATTCTGCCATAGTTTACTCCATATGTCCATGTTACTGAATGTGAAGCTGAAACTGCAGGAACAGAACATTAACAGAACACTCATTAGAATAATTTCCCTAGAGAATTCCCGTAGTTTTTTTTTGGGGTCTTAAATTTGGACAAGACATCTAGATTTGTTTCTTACAAGTTGACATGTAACAAGAATAGATTTTATAGGCAAATATGAAGCAGGGAAGATTATGCTAATGATATCAGAATTCAGGAACTACCAAGCATGCCTAATAGTTACCAAAATGTAATTTTCATTTGAGAATTATAAAACAAACACATCAACAACAAATTCAGAAGAAATTCAAAGCAAAGCAATGTTCCAAAGACATTAATTTTGATCATTTACAACATTAATTCATTATTAACATATTCAATAAGTATTAAAGAAAAGGGGAAAGGGTACTAGGAAAAGGCGCATACCGGGAGAATAGATGACAGAGAAGAAGAGGAGGAGCCAGAGAAAGTAAGAAGAACCCATATGAGATGTAGGAAGATAATCAAAGAAAGTGCATTCCATTTGTAGAAAAGAGGTGAGGGATGGTCCAATCTTTTTATGACTTAAAAAGCACCAAGGCAAAAAAGAATGCAATATACTTGTTCTGCAGGCATACCATAGACCACCCAAGAAAAGATTCTTAACCTTAGTTTAAAGATGATGCACATACCAAAAAGACCTCCAAAAATTAAGAAGATTCTTAACCTTAACCCAAAGATCAAAAAATCTGATTGATTCTTACTTTCCCTTCAAAGTATGCCTTTTTGTCAACTTTCTATTCTTGGGATTTGTCTCCTTTGTAAACAATGTTTCTTTTTTCTTCCTTGCAGACACTGTTGCTCTTATAAAATGCATGAGATCTAAGCATTCAGATTTGATTGTTGAATATTTATGTATACCTTTCTTCGTAAAGGAGGAGAAGTGAATCATGTTTTAATGATGGAAATAAGTTTAGCTTTTGCTTGTAGCTTTTGCATTATGAAGGAGGTTGGATTATTAATAAGCTGCTAAACCTGGAAAGGTATAGTTTTATAGGCGTGTTGAGACCCTTTAGGCAATGTTATTTGAATATTCTAGTTGATCATTAGAACCATAATTACCATAAGGGGAAAAAGTAGCCTTTAAATAAGGCAAAATATAAACTTAAAAAAAAATGCTGCGATACTTTGCAGAAATTTTTGGCAAAAACCCTTTTCTTGTTTCAGCAAAAATCTTCTGATTAAACATTAATCTACATATATAGGATCAAATATTGCTGGTAAGAAACCATAGTTCCAGCAATGGTGGAAGTAGCTGAAAATCAAGTAAAGTATTAATTTCGTCTTTGAAGTTCGAACTCAAATTAACTCTGTAAGAAGATCCAAAAAGAAAAAATCTTATTCTGCCTGTTAAAAAATGAGGACGGAATTTAAAAGCTAAATGTTGCAAAGTGCAGAAGATGCGATTCCGCAATAGAAATGATGAAAAGTTTCCCACTAAGTCGTAAGAGATAAGAGGATGTCTGCCTCTAGTTTATCTCCATGTCTATCTTCAATTCATACTCATATAGTGTTACCAAAAAAAAATCATACTCATAGCAATAATCATAATAAAATCAGTAAGGCAAGCATCCGCATATTTTCTAAACAACAGAACCAAAGTAATAAACGATGCAGTCAGACTATGAAACATAACATGTTATGTCCAATTTGAAACTAGAGCTACTAACCACAAGTCATGAGTTCCAGGTGCCTACAATCTAACTTCTGCACAATGTAATGAAAGCTGCAGAGTCAAAACCTACTTCTTACACAGATACTGGTTGACTTCCCTACTTACAATGAAATCTAGCATCAACAACATTAATGTTACAGTCATCCACGGAATCATAGGTGGTTATATGGGCAAATGAAAAAAAGACAGGACCACAGGATAGTTAGCTAGGATAGATAGATGGTAAATTTAGCAGCTTACAGGAGCCGGCGCAGGAGGTTGTTGGGCATCAGTTTGCGCACTGGGTTTAACATTACCATTTCCATTCTCGATCACCTCCCCATCTGCTGCCTTTCCTTTCTCCTCTACCTCAACATTAGACTTGCCAGCAACCTCCTGTGCACCTGTCTCTTTCACCTCTCCCTCAAGTACAGGGATTGCTTCATCTGGCTTCGGTTTCTCTACTCCCCCATTAGCTTCCAAGGTCACAGTTTCTGGCTTCTCACATGTACCATTCTCTTTCTCTGGCTGAGCTTGTGGGACGTTCTCAGCAGGGGCTTCCACCTTTTCATTTTCAGTTTGAGTTCCATCAGTGCAACTAGCTTCTGCAGGTTTCTCTTGAACTTCCATCGGAGTTGGAGTTTGTTCAGCACCAGCAGTCTCTTCCTTTTTGTCATCCTCAGCAGTCTCTGGTATCTTCGCATCTTTACAAGCTTCTTCTTGCCCAGCGTCCTCCATCTTGGCATCAGTGTTCCCAGTCTGGTCAGCTTCTTCTGTTTTGCCTCCATTCTCCACCTGATTTTCAGTATCCTTTCCTTTTTCACCTTCTGCAATTTCCTTCTCAGAGGCTGGTGCATCTTGTTTTTCAGCTTCTTTCTCACCTTCAGGAACAGCATCTGTTTCATTGTTTTCCTTCTTTCCACTTCCTGATTTTCGGCCACGCTTCTTTGCAGGTTCCTTTTCTGGTGTTGGAGTAGCCTTGGCTTTTTCAATGATCCTTGCTGATCTTCTAGGGGTCTCACCAGTACCCCAATCAAACTCAGTTACTGGAGGATTTCCAGGGTGGGATTTCAGATACTGCTCCAACTGTTTTTTGTTATTAATCTCCTCCCCAGTTGGTGCAACAAACATGATCTCAGTCTTCCTAGGTGAACCGACTTTCTTGGGAAGAAACTGTAGTAATGAACAAAAAAGACATGTTATATAAGTAGCACTACTGCAATCAAATCAGCTAAGATACAAAGCACAATAACTTGAACACAGAAAGATGCGAATCAAAATGTATATAAGACATCTTCCTTTAAAGTCATATGAGCAAGCTGAATGCACAAATTTAGTAACATGCACCTCCTCTTTGTGCTATCAAAGCCTCATTTGCTAAAATAAGTGCTATGAAAGAGGCTACATAGACATGTATGTACAGTATGTTGGACATGTCCAGCATAGACATGCTTTAAGGAGACTACAAAGGATCATTCAAAGTTCTTGTCTGTACTCCTGCTTAACATCTAAGCTAGTGCTTTATGTTGCATTTTTCCTTTAAAGTCTCAAAACTGCCCAGTCCGTCACTATTGCATCGCATGATTCTACTGTAATGGCAGGATCCTTTATAACAGAACTGCTCAATTGTTAGTTAATGTCTTTTGCAGTTGGCCAACAGAACCCAAAATGGAAATTTAAATGAAATCATACAAATTTAAAACAACTAAACCAAGCAAGACAGAGCGAGCGAGTAATGTGTATGTTACTATCTGGCAAACTAGCATAGTAACCAGCTGCAGCAAAGATATGGTCTCCCTAGTTCTCTGCTTTCTCTGTATTATTCTAAATTTGCCTCTTTCTTTCCTCTCTTTGTTTGGGTGAATATCCAAATTTCAAAAGCAGCAAGCATCAAATGCATGACACAGACATGCATAAACAATCCTAGAGTACATATCAAAAGAAAATTTTGAACATACAACCCTTAAATGGAAAAAACAATTCACCAGCCCTGCCGGCAGAAGTAAACAGTAAGCTGTCAAGTGATTGAAAAATCAAATCCACCCTAAACCAATCTGCTATTCTTTAGTAAGAGGACTTTCCAATTGGTATACATTCCTTTACATGACAGCAAACAAAAAAACCAAAAATAACTGTTATAACATTGAATCGTCACTAACCAGGCATCCACATAAGTAGCAACGATATAAAAACCACCTATGTATAAGCAAGGCTTTAGCTAACAATATAGCAATTAAATATCAGACAATGCATCGAATTCGGAAAACAACAGAATAAGTTTAAAATTCGAAAGAATAACTTCTTACAAACCAATTTTCAGTCATAATAACTTCTTACAAAATCCCCTAAGCAAAGATTGAAGAAAATATGCATCAGGACTGACATTACTTTTTCCATTTCATACTGTGATGAACACAGTACAAGGTAAATGCAGCAGAGGTTAGCTGGAAAACCAGAAGAATTGCCATTGAAACTCTCATTAAGTCCATTGTATAATGCAAACTAGGAGTCCCTTTCTTCAAAGAAAAATATACATGCAAAGAACATGTCATGCAAATTTCCATATACTGGTTCCATTATAGACTGAATTTAACCTTAAAACCATCCAAAAAATTACAAATTATACAAAGGGGCACAAAACCCTAACTTCAACTACCTCCACCAACACAAAGGTAAAAACTTCATAAGTAACCCTAGTGAGTAGTGACAGAAATTACTACATAAACACATAAAACTATTGAACAACATTCAAGCATAAAACACAAAAAATGAGTAAATTCCCAAATTTACACCCAAAAAAAACCGCCCAAAATTTGCAAGAAAAAGAAGGGACAAATACCAAAGCAGGACACAAAATTCAAAGGTGCAAGTAAGCAATTGATAACAAAAATACAAAACAAAATTTGAAGAATTTAAACTGTAAGGAAGTAAAAAAGAAGAAAAGAAAAGTACCAGTTTCTTCCAGGAAGCAGGTGCTGGAAGCTCAACAGAAATAACTTCCTCTTTACTCTCCATTTTCTTTCACCTGCAAAAACAACAAAATTTTCTCTCAAAAAAACCAAAAACAGAAGAAAAAAATCAACAACCCTTCTCTCTCTAAAATCTCTATTTCCTAAAAAAGAGTTGGCTTTTTTTACTTTCTCTTTCCCCTCTTCTCTCTCTGTCGCCTCTGTTCTAAATTTTATGTGTTTTGTGTGGTAAGAAGAGAGTCACAAAAACCGTTGAGAGTTTGGGATTATGTTCGGTTTTTTTTTTTTTTTCCTCTTTCTCTCACTTTAAAAAAAAAATTGCAAAATCCGATGACGAGAGTTTTTTAAAGTCACAGCTCGAGGTACGGAAAACTTAGTGGGAGATTTGACATGGTATCCAACAGATTGTTGCCACGTTGTGTCCTAAAGCTGATTTTCCCTCGCTTCGAGTCGTTTCGATTCTTCGTTGAGTTAATATTTGGCTTTTGGGTTTCAAAAAAATTTACGTAGCGGGGTTTGAGATTGACACGTGTTTTTCTTTCGAAGTTGGATTTGGGTTTGAAAATATCCAGAGAGTACTGTTTGGTCTCCGTGCGCTCTCAGTTGTCATTTTATCCACGCCGTTAACATAGCGCGTACATACTACGCCTATGTTAACACAATTTTTAATTATTCATTCATTTTATTATTTTGTAAAGTTGGAGGGATTGATAATTTAGAAAATAAATTTAGGCTAGATTGTTCTGCATATTTTCTTGATGAATTTGATTTTTCTTCAATAGAAAGATAGTGTGTATATATACAAGGATTTTTTACTAAGTTTCCTTATAATAACTATTGTGAACGTAATTCAATCAGCAATATCGAATCATAAGATGTGTGAAAGAGATGTGCGTCTTCAGATTCGATTTTAATTTTAAAAATTTCAAACACAATTGAAATATTTTCAATATATTTTGTATGATCTTGATTAATTAAGACGAGTGAATCTAGGGTCATGTCCCTATATGCTAAGAAAATTTTTTTCCAAAATATATATTAGATTTTTTTTTTTTCAATACAATATATACATTAGATTGCCATCATAAATGTTTAAATCTTAAAAGAAGAAAATATATTTATCTACTCTAAGACTATTTATAAATTATCTAAAAAAATTATATGTAAATGGCTTGTATAATAATTCTATTTAGAAAAATCTTGTATGTGTCATTTGTTCTATGAAATTATTTAATTCGATCGTAGGTACATTTCAATAAATAAATAAAAAATATATAAATATTACTTTAAGAATCAAATTAATTAAAGCTTTTTTAAATACAAGTTATATTTTTTTTTCTCAAATTTCAGTAATTGAACCATATTCTTGACAAATGCTATGATTTTTTATTTATTCTTCATGACAATTTCAAAATAATTAGACATTTAGACTAGATGGAAAAGAACAAAAGATGGTTGTAGGTTGCACACGTTCAATGGAGAGTGAAGGTGAGATGGTATAAGAAAGAGGCGAGTGTGCCCCCCATCTTCAAAACGTGAAAGGTTAAGGATAACGTTTTATATTTAACTGAATTGGAATGTGAAGTTGGCGTCCGAACCTGACGGAAGGTGTTTTGTTTTGGTGCGCACGTTTACGCTTACGGTTTTTTTTTTTCCCATAATTTTACGCTTACGGTTTACTTTGCACTTTTTTAACCCTAACTCTCACCGAAGCTTAAATTAAGCTTAATTTATAGTATTGAGAATCAATGACAATGATCATAATCGTTCGGCATAAATTTATAGTATACTTTTTGTGTGCCATGCTTGGGAATTGGGATCCACTACTAAATATTGATTAATGTGTAAATTTCAATATTATGGATAATAATTTTACACAACATCTTACAAGTCATTGAATTTACTCAAAACATAATGAAATTGACAATCTTGAACTTGTTATTAAACTCCTCCCCACAGAAAAAGGTTAGGATTTTAAACTTTTCTACAATAAACTTTCAAAATACTTTATAATCACACTTTTCTCTTGATTCACAATATCTAAGGACTAAGCTTTTTTGTTCACAATAGAGGAAGGAGGAGGAATGGAGGATGAGACTTGAAACACACCCTTACAAGTTACATCATACCAAAAGGTGAAAATTTAAGGATGAAAGATTGGTCAATATGGTAAATAATATATACTCTGATAATTACTGGCGGAACTAAAGGGGGATAGTAGGGGCCATGGTCCCCATCCGCTAATGAAAACTTGGTTGTAACTACATTTTTTCAACCAAATAAAGTGGAAAAATCTTGTTTTGGGCCCTATATTTTTTGTTTTCTAATTTGACCCTTTTCTTTTTGAATTTGCCTAAATTTTTTGAATTTGGCCCCTTGATATTAGCTCCCTTGATTCAAATTTTCTTTAATTTGTTTCAATCTATTCCAGAATTACTTTTTCATTTATTGTATTTTCTTCTTATATTACTTTATTTATACTATTATTACTTATTATAAGTTGGTGGTGATTCAAATTACGACTCATTGAGAAATATGATGTATATATAAACACTAATATTTGTGGAAAAATCTTGTTTTGGCCCCTCCATATCTCTTGTTTTATAATTTGGCCCTTTTCTTTTTGAATTTGTCTAAATTTTCTGAATTTAGCACTTGATAAAGCCTGAGAATAACCTTAATTAAAAAGAAAAAAAAAGAGACCAAAAAGTGTAAAGGGCCCATGAATGCAAATTACTTCAAAATCATGAGGACCAAAATCCTACTGGCCCAACATAAAGGGCCCATGGATCACATCGCCTTGAGCCCCAAGCCTCATGCCAAGGCCTAGCATCTCCTTGGGCCGTGGAGCATGCTGAATTGATTGACTGATCCATTCATATAATTATTGACCTTCTTTTTTAGGTCGTCATCTACTCCTATCCTACCCTTCATTCCTCCCCTAAATCTGTTCAATAAGTTCGTTTCATCTCAAATTTGAAAAATAATTTTTTTTTATACATTTACAAATTAACATTGTTCGAGCAAAATCGGTTTACTATAATAATAAAACTCTTTCAAGTCTCAAAACTGATTTTTTCCATTTACAAAACAATTTTAATTTAACTTTATTTAGTATATATATACATACACAAACAAGGACGGAACCATAAATTTTGGATTGACGGGCGAAAGTTTTATAAGATATTGAAGGTAAATTTTTTATGGTAAATAATAGACACTTATACAATCTACAGTATGAAATATCATATTATAAAAAAATCATTATAAAGCTGATGATTTTACTATCATACAAAAGTCATTTTTAAGCATTTTCATATCAAAGTTTAATTTTTTCAATAAATTTTATAAATATTCATTTCAAAAGCTAAAATTAATATATTCAAATGAAATTTTCAAATTCAAGACCTCCTTTAACTACTTTTCATATGCAAAAAGAAAAAAAGTTCACACTTCTTATATTTTTTTATATAAAAATAATTAAAGTTTACTATAAAAAGAAAATTCGAACAACAAACATAACGATAACAAACAAAGAAACAAAAGCAATACAATGTTGCACGAAACCTACATATAGTGGGACTTGAATCCAAAACTATAAGTTTTTAGAAAACATGTACCTACTAGTTAAAGCAACAACTTAGATGCCACCATGCTTCTAGTTATATTAAGCTCAATAATATGTAATTAGACTAATTGATCAATTTGAATTACTTGAAAATCTAAAATAATTCTATAAAAACATATAGCGTTAGACTAATAAATAAATCAAAATCATATGCTAATATATTTCATTAATAAAATTAGTTAGGGGTGAAATTGAAGTTCAATTAAGTTTTATCGTAATAAAAATAGGGGTATATATAAGCTCCCATAAAATTTTTTTTTGGGGGGGGGGGGCCACCCCCTGTCTCCATCATTGTACACAAATGTCATTTGAATTAAATTCAGTGGAAATTGTATTTACAATTTTGATATAAAAAATATGCACATTGAAATTCTAATGCCAATAAATCATTCTAATTTTGGATATTCTCATCTAATAGTGACTTTAGTTTAAATTAGCTAGATTCGCTTTCGCTTGTATTGTTGTATGTTAACGATATAGTATTCCGTAATCCATCCTTCTATTACTCTATAATAATAATAATAATAATAATAATAATAATAATAATAATAATTACTCTATAATTAGTGATTTGTCATGTTTACTAATAAAAGTCGAATTTTGGCAGCAATGGTCATTTTGCAAACCACAAAATGTTCCAATCAATCTTTATCGATCGTATGTATACATTTGAAATTGAAATCAATAACTTATAATAATTATCCAAAATATCCTAAATTGTCTTTTTTTTCCCTTGCTATTTGTTTTACTAGATTAATTTCTGGCAGAAAAAAAGATTAATTAATTTCAACTTTTTTCTACAATTCGTCGAGACAATTGCATTAATTTAATATATAAGCTTTGTTTTCCCTTTTACTCTTTAATTATAAGAGTCTCAAACCATATCAACCGTAACTTCTCTGTGTATACCATTTCATATGTCAGTCATTGAATATTCTTCTATCCTTAATTATAATTTTATATAAAATAAGTACTTAATTTATTATTAATTACTATTAATTATGAGTGGTTCGTACTTTGGTTTCGTGGTTGTTAAGGTGAAAACGTGGAGGATTAGAATAATAAACTTTGTCATATTTTTCTTGTTTGGAAAGAAAGAAAGTGTGTGGAACTTCTCACAAAAGGACATCAATCTAAAGCTTATAAATATTAATGCGTCTCGGAGCTAGCATTCTCTATTGAAGCTATCGGAGTCAATTCTTTAATCCTATTTGTGAAGTTTACAAATATTAATTCTAGACTAATTAAGTTAGAAAATGATGTAAAATAAGTTGTTTCACATTTGGTGTAAGTGATTCCTCCTCAATTTTTTTTTCTTGTCTAAAAAAATTGAAAAGGGATCACTTACTCCCAGTATAAAACAACTTATTTTACATCAGTTTCTAACTTAATTTAGGATTAATATTTTTAAAAATCAACCGTTGGATTTAATACTCATATTGAATTAATGGATCATGGACATAAAATTTCAAGTCGATTCAATATCTTTATTATATTGATTGAGACTCCAATATTAATTTCAATATTTTCAATATATATTTAACGGTGGAAAATATTATGCATCAAACATATTGTTAAATATCTTCAATTAACTTGAAATTTGACATACATAATCTATATTATAAGAATTTAAGATCTAACAGTCGTATTAAATAAATTTAAATTCTACAAAAAGATATAAAAGAGAAAAAAAAAAGGGTAAAACTTGCATTGGGTGTAAGTTGATCTCTCCTCTTAAAAATTATATACTGAGATATTATATAATATACTTTTTTCATATGTGAGTATGTAGGATGTTGATGGTTAATGGCAATTTAATATAATTCACTAATAGTAAAATATTAGCAGAGTATTTTTGCAACCAAAGCAATTTTTTATATTAGATGGTGATGGGTTTGATTCATAGATTTGTTTTTATTTTCCTTTATAAAATCCAAATGGTGAATGGGGAATCATTAAGAAAAAATTTATTAATGATGCAATGGGGCAATAGCATTATTATAGTGATTATCAATATTTTATTTTTTCCGTCTCTTTTTTTGTTTTCTTCATTGCCATATGAACATGATTTAAGAAAGGATTATATTATTTTAGTATACTCATTTGTATTTGTTCACCCTCATGCCAACCTCTCTCATTATTTATTTATTTAATGGTGAACATTAGAAGAGTAGGTATGGAAAGATGAATATTTGGAGATATACAAATATCAACTTTTTCCCAGAAAATATGAAACTTAAACAATGGGTCAAGCTCAATCATAACCGCACTTCAACTACTCATAGCTTTTTCTTAAAGTTTCTATTATTTTATGATAATAGAACAACTTAATCCTCAACTTTCGTCATTAAGGTTTAATTCCCCTGATCCCCTCCCTCAAACAATCATATAAGGGGAAAAAATAGAAGCACTAGCTGCCCTCAGTAACACTTCACCAACAAATACTCAGATTGGTTTTTTGACTCTTGACTTCATAATTGAATTCTAGAGGAGAAAATATGTCCCAATAATATGCATTGCAAATTGCAATTTGCTTCTAAAATATCCAAGTGGAAACGACAAATTAATTGGTGTCTTCTTTGACATCAGTTTTTCTATTTGTTTTCAAATATTGGGATGTTTATTTTCAATTTTTGCATTTGCACCCCCAAAATATTGTGAACTCTAATGAGTACAATTAAAAACTTGAACGATCTGATCATTCTGATCTCTAAAATTAAAAATTTTTACTCTACAAATGGGCCACATGATTGTTGACACTTGCCATTAAGAAAAATATTTTTTTGGCCAAGCCATTAAGAAATTAATAGTACTAAATATTAGTAAATTCATCATAATGAAATGATATTAGGAGGTGCATTAAAGTGTAAAATTATAGTATCTCTTTAAGTATGATATTGAACGAGTTTTATATTGAAAAATTATTGTTAAGAGAGTTTTACTCTGACAATAAACCAACACGACTCGGACAAAATTAACCTGTAAAAATATCTCATATCTTCTCAAAAGAGTATTATTTGTCTAATGGACAATATAAAAGGTTATGTAAAGTAAAATCTCCTCCCCAAACCCAAAGTTGCATAGAGAATCTCCACCTTATGCATAAGAAGAGAATTATTAATTACTATAAAGTGTAAAATTTTGCTAAAACCACACATTTCTTTTAGGCAAGGGATTAGCTACTTGTAGGTAGCTAGCTAGTTTGAACCAAATTAAACACAAGGAAAGAGATTGAAAAGAAAATTGTAAGAGAGGAAGAGATAGTAGTGTTTATCTATAATTTTAATGGTACAAGCAAATTCAATAAACTATGGTAAATTATGCAATACACCGGCGGTGGAGTTTAGCAGACTACACAAGCGGGTCCTGGAGGGTGACATATATCCTTTAGGGACTGGATTGAAATATTTAAAACTAAATTAATTAAAAAAATGAACATGTGTCAACTCCACAACCCGCTTATGGAGTCTAAAATTTACACCGCCGATGTATCAAATAATTACCCATAAACTATTATTGAATATCTCTTGATTTCTCATAAAAATGAAATTCGAGAAAAAAAAAACAAAAGGATGATTTTGTTAACTCTATATTACAGAAGGATGTGCAAATTTAAAATCTCATCTTCTAATCTTCCTCTCCATTTCAAAGTTAATGATCCAATCATCCAAATGCAAAAAAACAATAATTATTAAAAAGATTTATACAAGTCAAAAAGGCATACCAACAAGAATTTAAAAAGTTGACGCCAAGTCAATGGAAAATTGGATTTCTTACCTCGTGCTGGCCCCTGCAAGGTGCCAACTCACTCTTCCTAGTATTTAGCTATTTCTTTCCCACAAATTTCAACAACAAAAACTGAGAAAACATAGAACTTACTTTCCACAATGGATTTTGCTTTCCAATTTCAAATCTAAGGCTTTCCTTTCAGTCAAGAAAGAGAAAAGCCAGAAACCAACTTTGATATACCAGCTGTTTCTCGGACCGAACGAAAAAAGAATGAGGTTGCCCATGTCTTTTTTCCCTCTTCTGCATCTTCTTTCTTTTCATCTTCATCAACTATCAGAGACTACCGTCAAGCTCTAGTGAAGTTCTAAACTTTCTTGTAAGTTGTTATTGCAATTGAAAACCCATTGTTTTTAATCTGTTAGAAGCTTCAAATGAAGATCTTTTGTGTCCTTTTACTTCCAGAATGCTTGTAGTTACAGTTCTGTCTTTTGTTTTTCTGCTTTCATCATTAAGAGTGTTGCTAATCTGTAATTCCTCTTATAGTGTTTTGTCTGAATTTAGTTATCATATCAAAATTCACAAATCCAGCTCAGTTCATTTTCAACTTTCTGATCTGTTTTCAGAAACTGTAGATGTATTATCTTTCAATCTTTTAGGCTATATAAACCCAAATCGAAAGCATCTTTCTTTTATTCTTTTTATCGATTGTTTTTGTCTTGTGGGTTGATTTTCTTAGTTTTTGACAATATATGTTGTTTTAACTTCAGCAAATTCTTTAAATTTGGTAGACATCTTATCTTTAGATGGTTTTAATGACACAAACTCAGTTCTGGCCTTCTGGGCAGCTTAAATTTACAGGAATTATGGGATTGTTCAAATTCAGAAGCTTGTGTTTATGTCTACTCCTTGTTTTCAAAGTTTGTGTTGCTGTCAATCAACTTGTTGGGCAGATATATCCAGGATTCCAAGCATCTCAGATGCAATGGGTAGAACATGATGGTTGGTTCCTCTTATCCAAAAATAAGGTATTTGCTTTTGGCTTCTATACCGCCTTGGATGCTAAAAATTATGTCCTGGTTATCTCTCATAGACAAACCTGCCAAATTATTTGGACTGCAAATAGAGGAGGCTTGTTGTTTGGTAAATCTGATAAGTTTGTGTTTGAAAATAATGGGAATGTTTATTTGGAAAGTGGAGATAAGGTTGCTTGGTCCACAAACACAACTGGTGAAAGGGCTACATCAATGGAATTGCTTGACTCAGGCAACTTGGTACTTCATGGGGACAATGGAAGAATTCTTTGGCAGAGTTTTAGCCATCCAACCGATACCCTTATATCCGGCCAGGAATTTGTGGTAGGAATGAGGCTTAAAAGTTTTCCCAGAAAGGACAGAAGTGATTTTCTTGAATTTAAGTCTGGGGATTTGGTCTTGTACTCAGGATTTCAAACTCCACAAACTTATTGGTCCTTGTTAGATGAAATCCAAAAAACAAGTAAAAATTTCACCGGGGAGGTTTATTCTGCACGTTTAGTAGCCAATTCATGGAACTTTTATGATCAGAGTAAAGTCTTGCTATGGCAGTTCAACTTCTCTCAAAACTCTGATGTGAATGTCACATGGGTTGCCAAATTAGGATCAGACGGAGCGGTTGCGTTCTATAATCTTCATCAGCAAGGTAAACCAATTGCTGAGGCAACAAAGCTACCGCAAAATCCTTGCAACCTTCCTGAGACTTGCCCCCCATTGCAGGTGTGCTATTTTGACACTGTGTGTCAATGCCCTAAACCTCTTGCTGACCAAAATGACTGCAGTCCACCAATTGTCTCGACCTGTGATTCAGTAGATGTAGATCTACTCTATGTTGGCGAAAAGCTCGATTATTCTCCCCTTCGGTTTGTCAAACCCAACATGAAAACTGATATAGATGCTTGCAAGAAAGCTTGCCTAGGAAACTGCTCTTGTTCTGCACTATTCTTTGAAAACAGTACTGGTAACTGCTTTCTGTTTGATCACATAGCAGGTCTGAGGCGTTCTGAGCAGGGTTCTGGTGGATTTGTTTTACATGTGAAGCAAAATCCTTCTAAAGAAGGAAGCACAAATGAAGCTAGGCATGTTCTAGTTATTGTGATGATAGTAATAGCAACAATTGTGGTTATTGCTGGTCTACTTTATGTGGGATTCTATTACTACCGCAAACAGAAGAGATTGCTAGAATTTGCTCAGGAGAACTTGGAGGAGGATAGTTTCTTTGGCCTTGACAGTTTGTCAGGGATGCCTGTTCGTTATACTTATGGTGAACTCTGTAAGGCAACCAAAAACTTCTCGACAAAGGTTGGCCAAGGAGGATTTGGTTCGGTCTACAAAGGTGTGATGCCAGATGGTGCCCAATTGGCTGTTAAAAAATTGGAGGGTGTAGGACAAGGAAAAAAAGAGTTCAGAGCGGAAGTTCGAATTATTGGAAGTATCCATCATATGCACCTTGTCAAGCTCAAAGGATTCTGCGCTGAGGGTGTTCACCGGCTTCTTGTTTATGAGTTCATGGGCAACGGATCTTTAGATAAATGGATATTCAAGAACAGTGAAGAAAGCAACATTTTGGATTGGAATACAAGATTCAATATTGCACTGGGTACAGCAAAGGGGTTGGCTTATCTCCACGAGGAATGCGAAGTGAAGATAGTGCACTGTGACATAAAGCCTGAAAATGTTCTTCTTGATGATAATTTCAATGCCAAAGTTTCCGATTTTGGCTTGGCCAAGCTTATGAGCCGTGAAGAAAGCCTGGTATATACAACTCTAAGAGGAACAAGAGGATACCTTGCACCAGAATGGATTACCAACAACCCTATATCTGAGCGGAGTGATGTATACAGCTATGGTATGGTCTTGCTTGAGATCATTGGGGGTAGGAAGAGTTATGATCCTGGGGAAATTTCTGAGAAAGCTCATTTACCTTCTTTTGCCTTCAAGAAGTTGGAAGAAGGAGATGTGAATGAAATTCTTGATCCAAAGCTAGATGTAAATAACAAAGATGAACGGTTTATCACTGCAGTAAAGGTTGCACTATGGTGTATACAAGAAGAAATGCGGTTAAGACCACCAATGACTAAAGTAGTCCAGATGCTTGAAGGACTCTGTGATGTACCTGAGCCCCCCATCTCTTCGATCCCAGGTCTTCGGGCATACTCAGGTTTTCTTAAGTGCAGCAGTGATTGGGGTACATCATCAGGAAGAACAGAGTTCAATAGTGATGCACATTTGTCTGACATTCGACTATCAGGTCCACGGTGACTGAAGCTGTTCTTCTTGTAACAGATGTATACAAAGCCCAAACCTTTCAAGTGTAACCAATTTTGTCTCCAAATCATTTATTACTAGCTTTGAAATGTCCAGGTTTCCATGATTTAGAATGTATATGGTGTGTAATTTATGATTCTGTAATGCAATTATGCAAGTCCAATAGTTACTTTCCTTGTAAAGAGTTTTCCTTCTTTAGTAGTAAAAGTTTATACTTCATTTCATTTCTTCTAGTAAACCAGGTGTCCCAAAACTCTGCAATTATGTTAAGGTAATGAAACTGAAATCAAAGCATAATTTGCTTACACTTTTATGGAATTATTAACATCATGACATTTTAGAGGCTTGATAAGATCATTCTGCAAAAACCAGAACTCATACTACATCTGCAGTAAGGGTGGTAAGTCATTTGTTTTGTATCTTTTATCAGTCGTTCTCAAATCTTGCTGTTTTCACGTCTCTATTATTTTTTTAACCATTTAATCACAAGTCACAACAAGAAATTTCCTCAAAATGATGTAAGCCCAAATTTGTTCCATTTGTGGATTAGGTACTCAGGCCCTAGTATGATAGAAAAATCGAAAGTCAAGCCATTTTTTACCCCTTGATCAAGTTAACTTTTATGACTATTTTCTGGATTATGTTCACAAGATTCAACAGCATGTCATATAAAAGAAAGAGAACAAGAACAAATTGGACAAGAAATGTTCCATAATTTCAAAGGGTAAAAGACTTTTTCTATGTTTTGGTCATTATGAAGAGATCTTAATGCCCTTTGATATAATTATATATCAGATTCAAGTGGGAGAGAAAATGGCGTAAATGGTTGACAAATAATATGCTCTTTTTGCCATCAAGTTCTTGGACTTTAGTAGTAGAAATACTTTTCTCCTTAGCATGCATTGCAAATTGCAATAGCCAACAAAATTCTAAAAAATTGCTGATAAACATCTGTTTAAACTTTAAACTATCTCCATTTTTATACTAAAAGGGTCCCACTACAAACTTTACTTTACCTCATTTCAAGTTTTCTAGAGTTGATAATTAAATTTATCACTACTAATCTGATATCATAATCAATCAATTTGTTGGCTTCTAACATTGATTGGTTTAAAAACAAAATCCTATATTTTTTTTAGGTGGAGATAAGGTATGATGATGGTCAGTCCCACAAAATGGAGCCAATCTTGTAAGCTGAAAAAGTAATATGAAATTGCAAAGATAAAATGGGTCCAAATTTTGGACAATTCCCAAGCATTGCAACAACCATCATAAGGCATTTTTTTGAATCATGACATATTTCTTCTTTTGCTCCATACTGAATAATAACTACAGACAGTGCCAAGGTACTCCATCAGATACATCAAAACATGATATATATTAATATATGTTATCAACTTATCACTGCAATCTAGGGAAGAAAAGGATAGCTGGTGAATCAATGTAAAGGGCAAGAGATAGAATATATAACAAGCCACTAGATATATGGGCAACAATATCTGTCAAAAAAGAATTCTAATAGGAGCCCACTTACCTGCCCTTTCCTTACTTTTTTTCCCCTTCTTGATAATATATTATGTGGGATGATGTTAATCAAGCTGTTAGAAATATATTTAGCAAGAACAATTATTAGAATGGCCAAAGGGAGAAGATATTTAAGTTATCAATTTCATCAAGCATGTGTTATGTTATAGTTTGGCTGAATGACTTGACATCATATGTATCCTAAAGTAGATGGTTTAGCCCACTCTTTTGTCTTTTGGGTCTCTTCCTTTTGTTTTGAAAGTAATGGAGTTTTCTTGTATTTAGGTTTGGAATTCATGTGTTAAGATGGAACTTTTAGTAAAATCTTTCATCCTCATTTATCAGAAAGCATATCCAGGGTGAATCAATCAAGTATATGAAATATTTATACTATTTTTGCTAAAATTAATGGGTTTAAACAAATCTCTTCACCAATTAGATGTTTGCATTAAAGGGAACTTTTATGCCTTATGAGGAATAACCAACAAGCTTATCATGTTAGCCTCATATTTCCAGAAACTATCAACTTTTCATTAATACAAAATTTAACTTTTTATTATGTTTTTTAAGCAGAATTATTCTTGCAATTAGATACAGTCAGGAAGAGAACAGAAGATATTATAATTCTGTGTTCTCTAGCTAACCAACTAATAAGTCAAAAGCTTATGTACATACATAAGTTAGGAAGCTGCAGTTATGGGAGGGTGGTGAGGAGGCCGAATGAAGAATTCAGGAGAAGTTGGTATAGGGCTGCGCTCAAGTTCTTGCCCGCTCTCTTCGCGCTCTTCTTCTTCTTCCTCTTCTACCTCTTCTGCATCCCAAAGAAATTTTGCATATGAAGCTAGAACAAAACTGCAGAAAAATTGAAGATAACATTAAGTTTCAGCTGTATAATTCAAGAACCAACCTAAAGTTGTAAACATTATGAACTTTCTGGTAACATGTAAGTTTGATAAGAAGTAAGAACAAGATACAAAGTTAAACATTAATTTTGATGCAAGGAACATTTCTGCAGATATGGAATGATCTTGATATCTTACCAGTCATCAGGGGCAGTCTTAACTGCTTGATCAAAGTAACTTTTTGCTCTATGAGCATCTTTTTGGTTTTCCCAAATTAAATCAGCATAAAGGGACAAAACATTTCCATCATTAGGGTTCGCCAGAATTGCTCTTCCACAGTACTCCTCTGCTCTGGCATAATCTCCTTTAATCTGTGAACAAACAAATGATAGAATTTTCACTAGGTTCAATTACATGGCAAAACTTAACATTGTTAAACCAACATAGAATTGCACAAAATGAAGCCAAAATACCTCTTTCAAAAACTTGGCATAGTTCCCAAGCAAAAGTGGATTGCCAGGATTTGCTTCAATCATCATCTGATAGTAAATATCAGTACTATCATTCTCAAAGCACCCTGAGCCGCCACCGCCATCATCTCCACCGTCTGATCCTCCGCCACCACCACAGATTTTCCCACCACCATTTCCTACTCCACCACCCATAACTAGTGTCTGCATCACAGTACTACTATCTTTACCATTTTCATCCACCATATTTTCACCCAACCCAGAACTTGACAACAGTCTTCGAATCGAACAAGAGTTGGGTTCTGGCTCTTTTTGAAGATCACTTTCTTGCTTTACACGTTTGTCAAGAGACTGAGATGTAGGAATTATGGATTTGCCCTTCTTCTTTCTTCTTGGTTTTGGTTTATCATTGTGGATATTGATATCAGCCAAGGTTTGTGTTAGTTTCTGCTTATGATCATCAATGGAAGATGGTGAGGAGGAAAAGGAAACTGATCTGGTTCGTTGCAGAGTTGAAAACTCTGGCTCTGGTGATGAACCGTCTTTGGAGTGAGGTAACCATGAATTTAAGATTGGCGTTGATGAAGTTTTCAGCAGCATTTTCTATATACTATCAACTAACAAAAAAAGAAAGAAAAGAACAGAAAAACAACTTATATTCTTACAGAAACTAAACAAGATGTTTTTTCTTAGTTGTAAGACAAGAACCCTAAACAGGGACACCAGAGGAGAAAGAAGCTCCCCTACTAAAAATTGCAAAGAGCAAAGTGGGAACTTTAAAGAAGAGTTTTTTTTTTTTTGGACAAAAAAAAAGTGTAAAGTGATCTGATTAATAATCAGACCCGTCGGATAAGATCAAATCCATTACACGACAAAGATCCAACAGCAAGCATATTAAGTTTCTGTTGTGTTGGATTCACCTTGTAAGCCCACGGTGATTCACCTTTCGGCCTCTCATGCAGAGACACGTCGAACACAGAGTCATGCAAGGTCACCATAGCCATTTTTGTAATAGTAACTTTTCATTTTTGGCAGTGAAAAGAGTTGGACGGTCCTGAATTGAGTAATGGGCAGTGATTATTATTATTAGCAAAATGGCATCAGCAGTTTCAGCATCATTGTCAATCTTAGCTATGCGCCTTTATTTTCCTCCAAACCAAGGTTGACGCGTGCTTTGCTTTGAAAGAGAACGAGACAGACTCTGGGGTGACCATTTTTTTAACTTGTTTCTGGGTATTTGTCAGGCAGTGCTCAAAATCATGGTAATAGTTAAGAAAGGGAAAATGAAAGAAGAGATGGGTATTGCTTTGATTCATGTCAAGTCGGCTTTTTATGTAACGTTTCCAATTTAAGCATCAATTCTAGACAGGCAATCCACTGTTGTTTTTTGTTGATATTGATTTACACCCACTGTCAATCTCAAATGTTCATTCTTCTGTTGAATTCACTTTTTTTGTAACAGACAATGAAAGATGAAAAAAATACCCATCTCTTTCCATCCTGTCAAGTTGTGGAATGTTTATCACTAACCTTCAAACAATATGAAGATTGAAGGAAACCCCTACATTTATGGTCAAATTATAGCATTTTCGACGATACAAAAGTGCTGATGATTAAGTCCTAATCACTCAAACTAATTGACACTACAAAAGTGCTTATGATTAAGTCCTAATCACTGAAACTAAAAGTTCGACACTCCACTAAGAGTATACTAAGAACATACCATCAGCAGCTCTGCCTCTCAATAAATTTTAGTTTAGTATTCATCCACCAATTAATCCACAATAATCATTCACTGCAAATCTTATTATCACCATACTTTCCAACCACAACCTAATTCAATACCATTCATTTATCTTTATCTTTCTTCTATTTCATGTTTAATGGCAAGATCTGTCAAATTTATACAGAGCCAACAAGATAAGAACTTTTGGCCAAAAAAAAAACAAGACTAGAACTAACAGAACAGAAAAACAGATATTTCATTAGTGGTTCTCTTCAAGAAATTTCTACAAATTCCCACATGGCAAAAAATCCCCAGATTAAGTTCTATTAAGTCAAAACAAAATCTTATATTCAATAGACGAACAGGGGCCTGTAACTTCAGGGCAAATTGAAGCCACAAATCTAAACCATGAAAAAGCCTGGGAAAAGGTCCTTTTCTGATAAACTCCCATATTATACGTGGACATCACACTGTTTCTTCACTCTTTTTTCACATCATTTTCTTCCATAATTTCTTGCTTTTTACAATGATGACCAAAGAAAAATCTAAATATCCCTTGGTCTACACACTTCTTGCTCTTTAAATAGCAAGGAGAATATGAAGTGAAAATTAAGCATGCTTTTGCATACAGACTCAGTTTCTTAAACAGAAAATTCAGGTTTGATATTCATAATCCAGTCCAAACTCCAAAGTGCAAACACCATTAATCTACAGAGCAGATTTTTCGATCAGCTAAAGTATTTGAATTACAAACATAATTTTGCAGGACCTATTTTAACTGTACTCTGACTCTTGTAGAAATGAGACAAATTCAATTACTCTTAGCTCTTTGAAACACCAAAGGTGAGATGAGAAAGAAGTCTACGCCAAAGATGATTTTTTTCCCTCGATATGTGACTGGAGCAAAAGATTTTTTTTTTTTAAAACTAAGGCTACATAGTTTTCATTACTCTAGGACCACCTAACAATCAGAAAGCAATCAAGTGAAACACACACTCGTAAACAACATAATCTGATAATATATGAAACAAACATCAATTCTCTGAAATCGACTAAAAACAACTCTTAGCAATAATTGTATAAGTACTATGATTATCTCGTCTGATGTGCAGAATAAGGTTGCACACATAAAATCTTCTTAGTGAAAGGTACATAGCTTACTTGGCGCAATGTCCACAGTAATGATATGATTCAAATTTCTTTGGCATAACGAGAGCTAATGCAATGTCCACAGTAATGAATTTATTCAAAGTTCTTTGGCATAACGAGAGCTATCTGACACATACCTGGCCATGCACGGTGCATTCATGTCAGATGCTAATACAACATGAATACAAGGACAGAGCCATGCTTGTGCTTCATGGTTAGCAACCATACTATGATATTATGCAAGAAGGGCAAGAAAGTATAGTGATTTGAGAAATGGCTTGAGATTTATACTTCATTTTCATGCTATACATGTCTAATGGCCATTAGTCACCTACAAGACATCTGTCAATATGACAAAGATTTAAGATTATAAGCATCATCTCTAGAGAGTTTCCCAGGGTTTATATGCAAATCCTTGCCCAAATTTACACTAACAAACTTAGTCTCAATTTACTACACAGGGGAACCGATTCTCATTGACCCTCTCATAAAAGGCTCAAATGTCACAACTCATGACTTGATTGTCCATGATTCAAAACACCAAAGGGCAGTATATTCCTCTTTTATTGATGGAGATAGCCGAGTTACTATAGTTAGGGGTGAACTATATTATTGGGCTGGCTCAGATGGGAATTTTGGTTAGGTGGTTTCGAAGCTTATTATAAGTTAGAATTTTAAGACTATAAAACAATTGGACTAAATCAATTAATAGTATATCCAACACAATTAATTACTTATGTGTGTAATAATAAACTTTTCTTAAGAATTAATTCACACTTAATATATGTTGAAAGATTTAAATGCATTAATCTATAATAAACAGTGGCACCATTGTTGTAACTTGTAAGTAACCAGGTAGATACACCCCTGAGCTCCCCCTACAACCCGCAACCAAAAATGAAAGACAGAAAGAAAGAACTTTTCTCTAGCTCCAAGTAACAAACCAACAGTATGTTGATACACAAGAATAAAGTCATCATACCAGCCAGTTTGATACTAAAATGGATCCTAAAAAAAGCAGCAAGTTATACTTGCCCTCTCCTTAATCTACTCTAATTCCACTGCATGCCATTTCACCTTGAAGATGAAAGAAATCACTTTGCAATTGATTATTGATTCACTAAAATGTTACACGAAAATGTTTCCTAACATAACTAAAGCAACTGAGAATGAAAGATTATGAAGTACATGCTTGAAATCTATAGTTTGAATTTTCTTCAGGTATATCTAATAATACTACTCTGTCTAAGTCTCATATATATACAAAATTAAATTCTTACTAGGTTATCTTCTAAACCGAGATCCTTTGTTTGGTCTATTAGAATTCCTCCCATCCCAGACTGAGGACCAGAAGAACAGAGACATCCAGAAAAGAACAGCAAAGAAGATCTGCACACGATCCTGAACTCTAGATAAGTTTCCTGCAAACCCTGTTAAAGAGCACAAAAGATATAAGGAACTTAAACAAGTGGCCTTCAAATGGGATCTCGACATCAAAATGCAATAAAGCAAACAATAATAAGTAAGTCAAATCCAACTACTAATACATGAAGTAAAAAAAGTGTCTTTTATTATACCCTTTTGCAACAGAAATTCCTTATTTTACACTATGCATTGACATATTATGCAGAAATTGAGCACTTACACTTACTTTTTCAACAAGTCCAGTAATTTGTTCATTCTGATGATTCATAAATCCACCTTTGAAAGACTCAAATTTTCTCACTTTTCATTTCTAATTCTAAAAGATTCCCACTTTGCCTATGTTTCTCCTAATTTTAGAAATCCTCTTCCTCTACCTCAAGCCAAGATTCAAATCAACATGAAATCAAAAGTAAAGACAAACTCAGTAACTAAAAGCTAAGGTGAACACATTAGTGAATATGCAATCAAAAACTTAAAACTTCACAGAATTATTCATAAACATGTATATGAGAAGCCAAATAAAAAAAAAGTATAAGAGAAAAGGGTGGAAACCTGAGAGCCGAGGGGGTTCGGAGTCAGGGTCAGGCGGGGAAGGTGGGCCAGGCCCGGCTGAGAGGCAACGTGGGTGGCGCGTATTACAACTGGAACGGAGGCGGACGGAGAGGGAGGGCCGGGTGGGAAGTAAAGGTGAAAAGATCAACGGTGGAAATGAATCTGAATTGAAGCTTCTGGAATTGAAGTAATTGAGAAGCTTGTGGCGGGGTGAACGAGAGGAAGCAAAGAAGGAGGACGTGGCCATTTCCATTTTTCTGGTATCTATTCCTTTCTAACGGAAATCACAGAAACAAAAGTAGTTATCGTTGTTTATATAACAGTGGGCTTCGGATATGGACTACTTAGCCCAAATTTTTTGTTTTGGGTTCATTTTCTCTTCTAAATTGGGCCTTGAATTATTGGATCACCCTGAATTTTTTTTTTCTCAAAAATTGAATAAGATATTAAGATCTTTATCTGTTTTTCAATTTGATCCTCTTACTTATATGAAAGAATTGACGAATTATTATTAATTTACTAAAATTCTTTTTCTCTTCTTATGTTTCATTAATTGGTATAATTACATGATCCCCCCATCCTTTTCTAGTTCAATTTCTTTGGGTAATTATTTGATACGCCGGCGGTGTAAATTTTGGCTCCACAAGCGATTGTGGAGTTGACACATGTCCATTTTTTGAATTAATTAAGTTTTAAATATTTCAATCTAGTTCCTAGAGGACAGATGTCACCCTTCAGGACCCGTTTGTGTGGTCTGTTAAACTCCACCGCCGGTGTATTGTATAATTTGCCAAAGTTGATTATAGATTTCTTTAATTAGTTAAAAAATTCTGAATGTATTATTCTACCAATGTCATCCCAATCCTCACTGACCAATCTTAAAGTCTAAACCTGCTGATAAACTTGTAAGCTAAGCTCATGGTTAGACACTAGACAAGACAGACAGTAGAAGAGGGGTTCTGTTGTTCAGTTGTTTGTCTTGTCCCAACAGCAATGCCCCCAATATCACTGTTACCTAATTAAGAAACATCAACTGAGGTACAAATAATTGTTTTCATTAAATTAAACTAGCTATAACCTACTGGCTAATACTAGCTATAGCTAGCATCTACTCAGGGAAAGCTTGACATTTCCATCTTTAGTTGAGTTAATAAGAATTTGACCTCAGAAAAGACAGAGATCAGTCTTTTCATCATGCTTGAAATTTGCATGGAATCAGAATATTTAAAAAACACACTAAAATATTTAGCAGTATTCATAAAAATGATCAGATTTGCATGTAAATAGAAAGAAAATGATTTCCATATATATCTCTCTAGATGCAGGCTACAAGAAGATTAACCTAATTTTTATAGTAGTATTGATCAGGGTTTAATATATATACTAATTCCTTGACAGAGCATATATATGGATCAACTGTCAAGGTTGAAAGAGTTTATCCCCACATTTGCATTTCCATGAGAGGAGATAATAGCTATCATCTTTATCAGCATTATATTTTGCTGATGTGAAAGTACTCTTCCAAGATTGGTGGGAAGGAATGACTAGAGTAGCCATGCAAGGCCTGCAACTCAAGCACTTGTTCACACAACCAGGAGGCTTTGACCCCAACACCATTTTCCTCTTCTGCACTGAGCTCTCATCACTCTCACCTGATTTTAGTGTCCCAACTGCTGCAAAACAAATATTTTATATATTATGTAAGTAAGATTTAACCTTGAAAAACAAAACAGAACCCAAATAGTTTTCTGATTAACTTACCTGATGGAGGCAGAAATGTTATTACAGCAGTGAAAATGAAAATTACAGTGATTGCAACTTTAAGAAGGCCATTATTGGGGCATGTTTTGCTTGATGGAGCCATCACTATTTGAAGACTAATGCTTTCTTACAAAGGAAAGAGTTTTTGAGAAATGAGAAAGAGAGGAGATGTTTTTGAAGAGTAATTTGATGGGAGCATGCATATTCATTTATATCATGTGTTTGAAATAGTTTTAAGAGGCTGTTGCCTGTGGAAAAGGGGACATGTCTCTGTTACAAATGGCTTGTTTACCAATTAAAAAGCTTTCTTCTTCCTTTGGCCATATAAAAACAAAGAAAAATGAAACTTTCTCGGCCCTTTTGGGAAACTGTTGCACTTGACTTTAAACACTAGGAGGACTTTAGATCATTGTTATTAGTGTTCCTCGTTTATCATAGCTGACTTGACCATCCATTATCTAAACCCGACAGAAGGACCAAAAGAAGAATCCCCAAGCCAACACCAATCTTAACACAAATCTGTTTATTTAATTGGGATTCCTGAAAATATAACAGATCAATCAAAATTTAATAAGAATGCATGAACCCAAAATTGTTTATATGATTCCAGTTTAAAATATTACTAGCTGTCTAATGCTCCATGCATCAAGAACACAATTTGTCCTGTTTAGATTTATGTTTTGAAAGCAACCCAACAGTGTATCGAAGTCTCTCTCAAGTCTCAGAAGTCTTCTGTTCTGTTTGTACCAGAAATCATCATCATGATCACCAAACAGTTTTGGCACTCTAAACACTGTACTCGAGTACTTGTAGAAGCCTCTTATCTCAAATGAAAAAAGTAATATGTATGATTAAAAATACCTGAAATAATTAAAGATAAGACGGATGATACTTTTCCTGTTCAGATCAGATTCCTGATAGCAGAGGAAAAGTAGGGTAAAAATTAAGCTTTACAATGATAAAAACTGATAGATTTTACATATTTATGGGAAATTGGCTACTGAATCTTCTATATAGGTAGCTAGGAAGGAACAGTTGGACGCCAACCTTTGCAGTATGTTTAACACAGTAACAGTAACAAAAATATTGTGGCGTGCTAAATTGTACGTATGGTTACAAACAAAGTGCTATATGTTAACCCTTTTCAGTGTTTTGTTTTGGGTTTCAAGACTTCTGTTTTAGAACAAGGAAAAAGAGAAACTGCTGCTTCCTAATCTTGTCCTTGGAAGCACCTACTCCTTCCTGCTTTTGGGTCTTAAATTTTGGCCAATTTTAAGCCAAATTATTCAAAAATTAAAGTTTGAGATTGCATTTTTGTTTTGTTTAATTTAAGTTACTAAACCTGTTCAAAACATAAGAAAGACGTCACTCTCTATCTGCCATTATTTCAGTGTACCATTGGTCATTTACACACCATAAATGACCATAAAACAAAATGCCAATACTTTTGAGATTGCATTGCATGAGATTAGCCTATTAGCCAGTTTGGGTTTCAATTTTACCCTTGGCATCATGTCAAGAAAAATTCAAGTTTTTCGAAACTTTTTTTTATGGAGTTTGGGTTATGTAATATATGTAACTATTTCAATGTATTTCTGAAGTTTGGAGCTTATATTTCCCATGTCAGAAAAAGTACAACTTGTCACAAACACTTCTACAAAGTCTTTTATTTCCTTTTGTGACTTTGTCAATTCACACAAAGCCACCCATCATGAAATACAACACAAAACAGAACACCATAAAACATTTAACAAAAGTTCATTCAAACATCATTAATTGCATTCAACCGATCATCAATGGATTTGAACTTCCTTCACATCCTTTTTAGGTGGTTCAGTTCTTGGAATGACAATAGAAAGCACCCCATCTTTCAACTCAGCCTTAATTTCGTCAACTTTTGCATCATCAGGCAACAAAAGGCTTGTGTTATAGTAACCATAACTCCTAGCTGACCAGTGTTCATCGTCCGAACCTTCTTCTTCTTCTTCCTTATGCTCTCCCTTTATATTCAGGACTCCATCATCAATGGTGATCTTAACATCCTCTTTAGTCAGCCCCGGCACGTCGTACCGCAACTTGTAGCAGTCGTCTTGCTCTTTTACTCTCGCCATTAGCTGTGAAGGTGTCACGTTGAGGCTGTCGAATAGCTTGTTTATATTTTCAGTTGCTTGCAATAGTGCATTCCCAAGCCCTGATGGGAAGAATTCTAATGAAGAAAGAAAGAAGAAAAGAGTCAGTTAAGTCTGAAGGTTAACTTGTAAAATAAGGAAAGAAAAAGGATTAAATCAATGGATGAATTTCATACCAAAAAGGGGAGGAGCATAGTCTTGTTGTTTATTCCTCCAATTCCAATTCAAGAGACTCCTCTTGTTTTTCCTCCTTGGGAAAAGCCTGGATTTCTTGTCACCTTCAGAAACAGTTACTTCTTTTTCTTTGCCTTCTTTAGCAGCAGTTGTTGCCATAAATCTCTTCAAAATCTCCTCATTCTTGCTTTGGCTTTGCACCCCACTAAGAGCACTCCTCTCTCCCAAAATAGATGAAGAAGAAGATACCCTTTGTTGCAAATTTCTCAAAGCTAAACGAGCAAGTGCCATTGTTGTGTGAAAAGAGTTAAATGATTGCTAATTCCCAAATGTTAGAAAGAAAGTTGAAATGCAGAGCAGACAGTGATGTTCTTTTTTTGTCTGTTGTTTGCTGTCGAAGTGTTGATGTTGAGGGAGGAAATTTAAGGTGGTGTTGGGTTTTGGATTTCGACCAATTGAAGGAGTGTTCTGCGAGATTCTAGGCTTCTAGGAGCTGGTGGAAGAGACACATCGAGAAAGGCAAAACCAGATCAGCAATCTCAAGACTGTTTGAGACAGTTGAAAAGATAGTTCTTGAGCCTTCTCAAACATTACAAACTGTTACCAAGGAGTGTTCCAGAGGGAAAGGCATCTGATGCCACGTCTTTTCTCATTTCATAAAAGATTTGTTTTTATTTATACCCATCTTCTCTATAATCAAACAGAGCAAATTTTGATGTAGCGAAAAAACAGAGCAATTTTTGGTATTGTGGAACTGTTTTGCATCTTAATTTCTTACAGTCAAGCTTTTAATGCAAGAAAATCCACAATTAGACTCAATTGAAGAGTAAAATTTGCTACTCAATAGGAAGTAAGGTTACCATAACATATGCAAGAAATTTTGAAGAAAAAATTTGCTGCCTTGAACATCCAAGGCAGCCAATGTTTTTTTTAAATTAGTTTCAAAGCAATACAATGGCATGTCTAAAAGGCCCATTGAGTTGGGGGAAAAAAGAGAAGCTGCAGGCAGCCAAGACACTGAGGTTGTTACAGTTGATATACAAGCAAAAGGCTATTCTTTAATGCCCTTTCCCTATTGAAGCAATTAAAATGTTACAACAATTACGATGGATATTGATATCTAACCATCTTCCAAATATACTCGGTATGTTGTTGCTCAATGCTCAGTCATACAATCCTTCCTGCTCCCAGACGTCCACGAGAAAATCTATCATTTCCTGTCAAATTTCATGACCACACGCATCAGTTAACCATGCAATATATGATTATATGAGCTTGCTGGAGATAGGACTTACAGGAAGAGGAATAGGCTGAGGGAATGGCTTGTTGCTTCCAAGTAAACTTTCGTATGTCGCGTTCCAACTGCAAAGCCAGAATTGTTTAACCATGGAGAGACAATGAGTGCTGACAAGATAAACGAAAAAGTTCATAATGACCAAAGGTTATATCCCATAAATGGTTTCACCTCAGTACGCACGATAAGCCATTTTGAAGTTTATAATGCAAGGATGCAGGTTCTATAATAGCAAGCATCTGGATTTAGCTAAAGCAGGATGCTTGACACAATTCTTAATAAACCCAAATATGATCCAATTGTAATTCATTATTGCATGTATCAGTGGTGATGGAAATACAAACATTAACCTTTTCTTTAGTTCTTTTTAATCTTCAAATACTACAGCAATGAATGTTGGGAGACTAAAAATCAACCTAGGCAGAGAATAAAGATGTGACTTTGGGGAGCCCATGTCAAAGAGTGGTGAGAGAGAGAAAGAGACCAAAGAAGTAATAGATGGTAATTATGATAAGGGACCTCACTTTTATTGAGCTAATAGAAAATAAATCATGAATAAAGCACAACGAATTATATGATACAAGTATACAATTCAT
Organism: Corchorus olitorius; assembly: GCA_001974825.2. Lineage (NCBI taxonomy): Eukaryota > Viridiplantae > Streptophyta > Magnoliopsida > Malvales > Malvaceae > Corchorus > Corchorus olitorius. The sequence goes on along the minus strand of AWUE01014983.1, from coordinate 36,640 downwards.
GTAGCCATTTACAAATAGGAAGAATTGTACTTGAAGATCTTAAGAACATAGAAATAATGTAAGCACTGAACATATTGCAAGAACTCACTTTAGTTTGGGTTCTTGAACTTGTCGTGGCCTATTTTCAGACTTCTTGTTTCCTACCCAGCGCTGCCTAGTCTGATTCCAAAGAAGAAGACCTGCAACCAAGAGCACTCATAAGATGGTAAGAATATAACCTAATCCTGTTATAGTTCCAAATGAGTACAAACAGGATTATCAAGATAGGAAGGTCCTTGTGATGAAGTTTTACTGTTCACAGCTATCAGGTACACACTTTAATCCAACCAATGTTACTTAAGATCTGAGAACTTGCCATGATTTACAAATTCGGTGGGAGCATTGGCACTTCCAGCAGTGCCATGTGGATCAAGTGTCTGATTGCTTGTGCTAATAGATGAGATGCTTCCTTGTGACTGCACTGCACTGTTATCCATATCACAAGTGCTAGTGGTCCAGAAATCTTCTGATATACTAGCTTTCTTCACTGTCTGACCTTGAATGTTTAATCCTTTTGATGTTTCATTAGCCACGGGTCTGTAACCGGGACTCTTATAGCATCCTAAACAACCACTGCTCTGTTACAAATCACATATAATCATATAAATGATTAGCACCAGACACCAAAACACTAAAGCACAGCCAAATACCCATATAGTAAGTAGGTTCATAAAGAAGATAGCACATGATAATAAAGTAAATTCAAAAGCCACATGGAAGAATAGTTTACTTACTGTAATATGTAAACCTTGTAAAGCATGAGAAACAGCATGAAAAGACGTCTTTTTTTTAAATAAATAACTCACTAAAGGGTCATAAGACACAACACCATCACCTTAAACAGCAATCATGTACATAGAGCAATGGCAACAACAAAGCCTTTCTTCCCATAGCTTCTGTTTAGGAACATATACTAAGTTAAAATATTAAGAGCACACTTCGTTTCTGATAATTTCTTGTCATGTTTTATTTGGTGTCCCCCTCCCCTCTTTTTAATATGACATTTTCCATTAACAAAATGTTCTGACAAAAAGCTTTTCTACATGTTTAAACCTGTCTCTTATTTGGCACCAGCCCAATCTTTTCTACAATGCAGTCATCTTCTGGTACAAAGTTTTTGCATATCATATGTCCATTGGAGCATCCACTTCTCAGCCACGCCAATGTTTTATTTATGTTGACACTTAAGAACCTAACGTTAGCTGTCTGCTGTCATAAAGCAAAGCTGGTTTTCTAATTGCTTGTAGAAACATCCCTTGAGCTTGAGAGTTTGCAATACAACTCTAAAATACTTCTCTAGTTTAGCCACTATACTTGGATCTTGTTAATTAACACCTCCATCAATGCCCCCAATAGTCTACAACTACAAGAGTACAAATCTATTGAGTTAGCAATATGCTTTTTCTCCCTTTTCAATTATTGCTCCAACAATAATCCTTCTTTTCTGAAATCACATTCCATCTATTCTCTCTTAGACCTACTTAATCAAAAACCTTTTGTTCTTATATTTCCTCTGCAGAACTCAAGCTCGCTTTATTCCATATTTTAGTCTCGTAACTACATCACCAATAGAAAATATAGATCAAGATGCATTAATTCTAATAGAATTATTTAGGACTCAAAGTTGATCAATGGTACAAGCTCATTAATAAGCAAAACCATTCATGAAAATGCAAAACTTTTAAACTAGAATCCAGTTCTTCAACTTGTTGGAGCAAAGGTAATTTGGTCTAAGGATAACAAGAAAGGGCCCCCTCTATGAGTAAGCTTACCTTCAAGCAAGTGCCTGGCTGTTTTATCGGAAACTCAACCAATCAAATCCATGACTGAAACCATGCATTGACCTTGAACAAATGTGCAGCATTGTGGCTTACTAAGAAAATATCCTCCCATAATTGGGCTCAACAGATTTAAAAAATTAGATATTGAAACCATGGTGGGGCATCTCCAAGTCCATATTTTTCCATATTTATCAATCTCAATCTAAAATCATTATGGTCACCAGAATTAGAAACAACTCCTGAGTCCTGAGTAGTACATGGAACTCCATGACTAAATCCCATTACAAAAACCAGGAACTTGTAATCATTATTATTTTGACAGTGAGAAAAACTTAAATCCATCCAAAACTATATCAGCTTCTGCCTTTTCATATTCAAACACAAACATTACTGGTAGCAACTTCCAAAACACTAGGTACAACAAAAACTATACCAGTAATTAACATTGCAACTCTTAGACAATCACATTACTACACAACCAACCAATTCCTTTAGAATTGAAAAAGCAATGAAAGGGGCAGGATGAAAACAATATTAATATGTTTGAAAGTGAATGGTAAAACTTAAAACATCGAAAGCTTCTTTCTTTTTCCCTTCCACTAAAACCCCACATTAAACCAGCCAAAGAGGATTCCAAGATAACATAAGCACACATATCTAAAAATGAAAATTAATAAAAAACCAAACTTTTGAATAAAAGCCACCTTAAATAACATTAACCGTAAGAGAAAAAAGAACCAGAAAATTACCCCATATATACAAAACAAGAACTACCAGAGCATGAAACAGATCTGCCAATCAATGGGAATCTGATTTCCTGAAATGAAAGATCAAGATAACCTTTTGAGGAGATGAAAATATTATAAGACATAGCAACAAAAGATCGAATATTTGATTTCATTCTACTTGGAAAAAGAATACAAATTTTACCTGTAAAATTGTGTCAAATTGGGTTTTCTTTGTTTTATTTGGTGTCTCTTATCTTCTACTTTCCTGCAATAGAATCCTGAAAAAATTGGCCCTATTTTCTGATTATTGTGGACTTTCAGATGTAAGGGTTTTTTTTTTAAAAAAAAAAAATTAATTTCTTCTCCTCAATCTTCACTTCTAGTGATTTGGGCAAATTGAAGAAAGAAGGAGAGAAAAAGAAAAAGAAAAAAGAAAAAGGTGATAAAATTAAAATACTACTACTATTGCAGAGGTTACATAGATTAGAGAGTTTGGTTTAAGCTTTTTGATGTTTGTTTTGTTCCTTTTAACCTTCTCTTTTGGTTATCCAGTACCAAACTCATTCCCACTTAAACAAACCAATTAAAATATTTGTAATTTGCTTTTGGTGGACCTTTCTTATTAAAAAAATGTATTAATCATTTAATTGGTTGTTATTTTTTGAAACTTTTATTAATTTTATTTTTTCTAAAGAAAACAAATTTTCCACTTGCATTAGATATGCTTATATTATATATAAAACATAAAGTAAGTAATAATTCAATATAGAATTGCAGTTTAAAAACAAAAAATATAGAATTGCAGTTTACAAATGTAAAACTGTTTCATTGTAGTTATTTATAAAACTTCACAAATTTTTTCCGGAAAAAAAAAAAAACTTCAAAAATATGATTATATTGTTGACAAGTTTTCTACTAAGTTATTTTTAAAATTTTTTTATAATTAATAAAAAAAAAGGTGATGATCATCCGTTGAATGCACACTAAACACATTTGTTAATTAGGGTATCATTCCAAGGGGGAGAGTTTTTGAGAATATTCAACATTGGCATGCCAAACTATAATCCTAATTCTAAACAACTACTACCATCTAAATTTTGAGTTAAATTTTCATACCAAATTAGGTGATGATGGATTCCAAAAAACAAAACATAAACTAAGAAAGTGTAATTATTGAAGTGTAGTTTGGATTGAATTAGACAAGGCTCTTAACCACATTTCTTTAATAATTAATAATAATTAAAGAAAACCTTTTTTATAAAAACTTTTGGCCAGCAACCTAACTATAAGTCTATAACACATATATTGAGCTTTTTTCTTTCTTTTTTGTATCCCATTCGGTATTCATGGTGATAATCCAGATTCCACCCGCGTCGCGCACCTGGTTATGGTGTCTTTTTTTTTTTGGTACCTGGTTATGATGGGAGCATAGTTATTAAACCCGGACCGACCTGGCGGTCGGACCGTTCAACCCGGTGACCAGGAGGTGGAATCGGTCCGGGTTAACATTTGGGCCGTTCAAGGAAACAACCCGTTGAAACCCGATGTGACCCGTTGAAACCCGGCCGGGTTTCAAGTGACCCGGTTGGTTAATGTATTTCATTAAAATTTACATTTAAATCCATTTTTTTCATTTTTTAAATATATATATTAAGGGAAATATTGTAAATTATATAATAAACCTTAAAAAGAAATTAAAAAATAACAAAATTTAATAAGTATTATATTCTTAATGAAATTTTTTACATCTATCCTACTTTATTTATTTAAATTAACATGGCTCATGGTTGGATAATTGATAATTAATGGAAATAAATTTATTTTTTATAGTTTTATATGCTAAAATATAATTATTTTCATTTATATCATTATGTAAGAATATTATAAATTAGATTTAATAATTTTAGTTATAGAAATAATAAATATAAAAGTTATAAAAATATTTAAAAATATTATTTTTTAATCCACATTGACCCGATTGACCCGATGGTTAAACCGATTGACCCGTGATCCAAAGCCTCGAGCGGTTCGCTCTCCGGGCCGGGTTTAATAACTATGTGGGTGAGTCTTCCAACAGGGCCAACTGCATACGCAAAGTCTGGAACCTGAGACCTGCTTAAACTAGAACAAGTCATTTACCACTTGATCCAACAAGGGTATATTGAGCTTTTTTCATTTTTGACGAAATAACACATATATTGAGCTTAGGGCTCTTATATGTTGTCATATTGTTGGGCGAAGTAAACCATTATGATTAATCTGGCCAAAAAAAAAACCATTATGATTAAGAGTAGACCAACTTATAATTAAGTCCATCTCAACTTGAGGAGGCCCATGTTAATGTCGGCCTGCTTTTGAGTACATATATGGATCCAGTTACTTTGTGATAATTTGTTTTAATATGCTACCAGAAAACAAGAAAATCAACCATTTAGAATGAACAGCTATGAGAAAGAAGAAAAAGATCATTGGGTAATATTTAATTGCAAAAATTAAAGAAACAAACCCAATATTCGCAATTTATTGCTCTCCTATATATATACTCACTTCATTATTCTAAAACACCAGCATGGACTTAAAAAGTCCAAATCAAACCTAAGAGCTTATTTCCAATTGCATAAGCTCTGTAAGCATCATGCACTGTATACTTGATTTCTTCGTCGGAAAGATACTTAGTTTTAAAGTCAATCGAGCCTTGGGGCTCCATCCCGAAATTCATTGCAAACTTATCAGCCAATTCCTGCCAAACTGCACTTCTCCAGGCTAGGGTTCTTCAGAACTCTAGAAGCTAAATCGCCCACTTCTGCAATCCCACATTTTAAGTAAGTGTATTCACGAATTAATGAATTATAACCCAATAACTCACGAGCGTTTTTCACTTTACCAACAAAACAAATGTTATCATCACCCAAAAACTCCCCAAGACCAGTAAACGAGGGCCAATGATCATCATTACGAAATAGCAAGGCATCGAGTTCCAACACAAAGAAGCAACAACCATTTTTTTCCACGATTACGATATCTGGGCGCCGGGTGGAATTCAATATCGATGCCTACAACTCGTGTTTGAAGTGTTTTAATTAAGGACTTCAACTCTAAAACACAAATTTCCGCCAATTTACGAGTATCAGCCACTGTAACCTTAACCTTGACACCTGCTATTTCTATTTCAGAGGTGCACATTTTTGACAGCAAATCAATCGGTATATTCATCCTGCATTAATCCTGATCTTACTCTATGAAACTTCAGCTCTTAGAAACAATTGTCCATGGATATATAGAGACTATATAACATGCAGTACCTATATATAAAAGGCTGGCATTAATTAATTTGTTGAAGTTTTTATTAGTGTTGCTTTGGTTGCTTCATGTTCCTAGTTTCTGGTGCATAATTAATTGGTTCATGATCCTTTCTTAATTGTTGTTTTCTCATCAAATTCATGTCTACGTACGTTCATGTGCTTATGGTTTATCTAAGCGTCATGCTATTATTATTTACTCAGTAGTAAAGAGTTACCGGAGTTACGTGTGTAGTGCCTAAATGGTTCATGGAGATAGAGGTGTTAATGGGCCGGGTCCGGTCCAAACTTTGATTTATACCAATATGCCTTGTCCAAGGCCGGTCCGGCCTGATTAAATGGGTCTAAACTTATGTCCAGGCCCATTCAATGAAAGAAAACCTTGTCCAAGACCTGTCCAAAGCCACCTGTTTAGTAATTAAATATATATTATTTATTTATTTTGAACTCATTATTTATTATTTATAATATATTTATTATTTATTTAATAATATATATTATATCTAAGATAGTAAAGCTTGATTAACATATATATTTTTATCAAAATAATTAATTTACACATCTAATGAATATTTTAACGAATCAATCTAATTAAAAACAAATAAAATATTCTAATTATTTAAGTATACGGGCCGGGCCGGGCTTTTATGGTTAAAACCAAACCCGGCCCATTTTGTAAGCGGGCCTTAAAATTTTGTCCAAACCCGTCCAACGAGTTTCAAATTTTTGTCCAAACTCTCCCAAATATCAGACGGGATTACGGACTTGGGCGGGTAACCTAGGGCTTGAACAGATCTAAGTAGAGATGCCAATCCAAATATAAAATGCAATAAACTCCAATTGTCTTGCAAGTAATTGAATATACTAGATGCCTTCGTCAAAGAAAATAAATTGCATTGCATGACCCATAACGTTTGACTACCAACCACTTGTCCACAATTAATATAAACTAATATATATCCTAATATCCTATAAATTAATTATTTTCCATAAATTCATTATTGATTGAATATGAACAGTACTCCCAACCTCCAAACCAACACCAAAAAAAAAGATTCAAAGGTTTGAGTTGGTCAAATTAGATGGGCTTGATATATTTGATTTCTTAACTCTTGACTTTGCAATAATTGCAAGAGCTTTACGCTGCAGAATTTCTTCTTGCTGGCTACAGCTCCGGGGCATGGTAAATTGGCAGCAAATCTTCTTCTTGTAACAAAACTCTTTAAGTTATAGTAGTAGCTGTTTAATGTGGTCCATTTATTCTTGTTTGGTCCACACAAATGTCCTAACTAAAAATACCCATCATGTGATAAGTTGATAAAATCTATAAATCTTTTGTGGGTTGAAATCATTTTGAATGAGTCGTGTAAGCAAACCTTAGGTACCAGACAAGAATTGTCATGGCAATTTGCTATTGGATTTTAATTGAGTAATTTATCCTTTTTTTTCTATTTTCTTTTCACTCGTGGTTATAAGAGTTTTTTTTTTTTTGGCAATTATAAGAGTTTAATAAACTATATATCATTAGAACTTATTAGTATGGTATCAAAAAAAAGAAGAAGAACTTATATTAGAATAAAATCTGAAAAATGTGGATAGTAATTTTCTTCTTTTTCTTCCTTTTTGACAAAAAGTGGATAGGTTACAAGCATGATTAAGTTGTAACCATGTTTACTTTTAATAAAGTAGATATTATTATCACTTTTTACTGTAAACTTTTCAAAAGATTGGGAGGAAAAGGAAACAATCACGGAAAGATGAATGGGAAAGTAGCAAAAAAGAACTAAACAAAGATTAAGTAGTTAAGATTAAGCCTCAAGGTGGCTAGATATTCTTCTGCACTCAATATTAGTAAATTATTATCAATGTAGTAGTTCTTAAAAACATTAGATTATTATAGTAATAAAATGAAAAACCTTTGGTAAAAGAAATGAATAAAATTTATTGCATCAAAAACAAAAATGGTAATTTAGAGTTTTGTTAAGTTGGAGGGGATATATACCCCAAAGAATAAGCAAACACAAGAGTGGAAGTTTGAATTCTGATTTGAAGGATTTATGCCAAGTTCCCAAGAAAATTTACCTCCAAAGATGAATGAATTACCACTTAGATTAAGCATTTAGGCGGTGAGTTAAGAAATTTGCTGGTTATTAGTACTTGTTATGTTATGAGTGTTTAAACTAGTACCTTAATAATTGGTAGTAATTAGAAAACTTCAATAGAGAGACTAGACATACTAAATAACTTACTACACATTAAATAAAACATTCTCTACAAATATAATTAAGAGATATTTAGCTGTTTGGATATAAAGATATATTTTTTATTGTTTGGAAAACATAAAAATTTAGGGGGCGTTTGGTTAGGATCACTCCCAGATCACTAGTGATCTAAGATCACCAGTGATGCAAGATCACTGGTGATCAAAGATTACATGGGTTTATGGTGGTAATCCAGATCACCCTTAGAGGGGTGATCAGAGGGTAATCCGGATTACCACACCAAATCAAAAAGTGTAACCAAACGGGGTGATCTGAAATCACCTACCAAGATCACCACAGGCGATCAAAGATCACCCCCAACCAAACGCCCCCTTAAGATTAAAAAGTGTAAACACTATTCTTTAGTGTTTAGTAGGTATAACTTTTTCCAAATTTGCCAATTGAGGTTGGTTGAGTTTGTAAGACTTTGAACCTATGCTTGAAGTTTGGGATCGAGTCGTGCCAACAGTTCTCATTGGTGAGTAATCTGACTGTAAGCCCTCTATAAGACTCGTGACATATCTTAACCCTGGATTGTGGCAGTCTTCCTTTTCTAAATTTTTTTATTGTTTTCACCCAAAAAAAAAACTTTTCCCAAATTTGAAATCAATTTTTGTTATAGTAAGTGTTTAAACTATGACCTTAATTGCACAAACTAAAATACTATTGGATTACCATAAAATCAACTAACTTTATTCCTTACTTTGATTGCCAAAAGAGGTTTTTTTTTTTTTACTATATTTTATTTTGTTTTATTTTATGTAAGGTATCTTAGCCCTTATTGAGTATTGAGTCTATTGACTCGATCAATGGAGACTAATTCCTTTTAGATAAAGTATAAAAAATTAAACTTTTTTCCAACAAAATGTGCTTATAAAATTTGTGTTCTCAGTTTACCATCTCGACCAACAATCAAAGTGCAGGCAAAACCGAATATGTTATCATGTTCTCATATCCAGCCTGCTTCCCTTCTGAGAATTAGAAATTTAAGGCAATCTCTGACTTTTCATCAGCAAAGAAAAAGGTAAAAAATCTATTCAGATTTGTGAGAACTTAATCAAACTAAAATCATAACGGCTGAAATTTACAACCTTTGCCCAACATTTCCATTAAAAAACCCATAACTTGGACAAAGTTCTTCTGTCAAATTTACATTCTCCAGAAACAGAGAAAACCAGAACCCAAAAGAAGAAAAAGTCTAAAACCTCTGTTTTTTTTTTACAAAGTTAAAAGAAAAAAAGTGAGAATTAAAAAAAGAAAAAGAAAAAGATAAGAAGGAATCAAGATTAGCCTTGATAACCCAGAAAAAGAAAAAGAAAAGTTAAGAACAAGACTTCAAAGCAAGAAATCAATATGAACACTCTGTTCTATGAACCCGGTCCCTGAGAATTCCACTATACAGAGCAACCCTATTAGCCGGCATTTCATTTCTGCAAAAACCATCAAGATTTCTTGATCTTCCTACAGTTTCTGCTGCTGCAATTATCTTTCTGGTTTGCTCTTTCCTGTACTCTTCCCCATTGCCTCTTGTATCCTTCACATTCTCAGCAAAATGCACTTTCTTCTTCTTTCTATCCCTTTTCTTTCCCTCTGTACCAAAAAAACTCCATCAATAATCAGAAATTGGGAAGCTAAAAAAAAATAGCAGAAACCCATCAATAAATACCTGAACACAAACAAGAACGAAGAGTTTGTTTTGGAGGAGGAGAAAAGGGTTTTTGCCTGGAACTGGAAAAAGTAAGGAAAATCACAGTGCTGGAAACAACCATAGCTGTAGCCAAGACCAAACCCTGTGAACAAATTCCTGAAGACATAGTGGCACGAAGACTCTGACAGGAAAAAAACCGTAAGCCCACCGAAGAAATTAAGGAGTTTGTTGGTTGCTGCCCTTTTGTTTATAGAATAAACAAGAAAGTAGTAAAACTTTGTACACAAAAGTACAAAATAGCTAGATATAGCACAAAGTGGGGTAAGTGAGATGTATGTATATATATATATATATATATATATATGGAGAGAGAGAGAGAAAAATGGTTAAGAGAAACTGAAGGAATTAGTAATAAGGCGTGAGAATCTGGAGTTCTCTAGTTTTGGGTTTGCTTTTGGTTTTATGGTGTTTGGTTTTGGTACATTTTTTTTTACAATAAGTGCACCACACGGCCAAGGAAAATTGAAAGGGAAGGGGGAGTTGGGGGAACTTTTGGAATAGGTCATGGGTCAACATAGTCCTCATGAATTTCTAGAACAAAGTAAAGGGTCAAAGGGGGTTTTTTTTTCTTTTAAAAAGAATGGGAGTGTGCATTAGGTGTGGAAAGTAGTGATCATTTTGTGGATTTTTGTGGCCAATGGTTGGTTAAGAGTTTAACATAATATTTAAAAGATACACCAAAGTTTTTGTTTTAGTGGTTGGAAATGAGGCGGAAATTCCCCAAAGGTCTAATGGTTTTTTAGGTTTAAGTCTATGTCATACATGATTTCCTTTACTTAACTTTATACATGTTGCTATTTTTTTTTCCTAATGATATGTATTTGCATCTATTAATTGTCTGTGACTAATTATGTTTGAATGGGGTTGACTCATTAAGTGATAAATTAATTTTAGTAACAATTATTTTTATTCACAATATTCGAATCTGATACATTGTTTGCTGGTTTAAGGGTGTTGAGATACTCAAACTAACTAATTGATATTATATTTCACTTCTCTATATTTTCCTTTTTTTTTTCAAAAAAATAAAATTGAAAAGATAGAAAAGTTGTTTCAACCTTCAATTCTTCAATTAGGAAGAAATATACAATTTCTCCATTCATCTAATCGAAAGGCTTACATTCTAAATAACTCAAAGACAACATACCATTAACGGGACTCGAACTCGTCTCTAAGACCACTCTATCAAAGTGAAGGAGCTCAGCGAATAAAACAAAGTACTCCCTTCCCTTGGAGAAAAAAGGAGAGAGAGAGAGACTAATTGAAGTCCATGGTTTGACCTTTTTGTCTATGCTTCTTAATTACATTACCAAAACAAAAAAATTAGTCACTGCTAATAAGCAGCATTTTGTTAATTACTTTGACTAGTCAAACTTTAGGAGAAGACATTCGGGTTTTGACTTTTCTCTCTATATTTTCCCACTGGCTTTCCTTTGACTCTAGATATATAAGGGACTTTTATTCTTGAGTTATTTATATTTAATTGTGTTTAATCGTATAATAATACCCTGATGACAACAAATCATCTTAACTTATAGGAAGTACTTATCATTTTTCCTTTGTCAGTTTTTATTATTTCTTCATTTCATATTGGGTAACCCTTTTGCAGTTTCGTTTCCTTAGAATTCTTTAAACTAATTTGGGATGACAGATTAGACTCTAACAATATTTCACAATCTTTGATGATGATGACAAACGCCATGAAGTGATGAAACATGAGTTCCATGCATGATTTTATTATAACATTAAACACATTATTCTTTGTATTTTTGTAATTAAGTAGTTCTTTGTCAAATTATGTATGCATTTCTTTCCTTCAAACCATCGATTTGTCAAACATGTATTGTTCAACACGTTACACGTTTGATCAGCAACAAATATATATATGCACCATGCTTTGATCATGAAGGTTATTGATTTTATCACAATTTTTAGTTTGCCATAAAACATAGCAACGCTATACTATTAATTAATTAGTGCTATATTTTTCTCAGCTCTTCATTAATCTTAAATTTCATATAACCATGAACAATTAACTTAAACTAAGAGACTCTTACAAAAGCTATCGGGCATTTGATATGGTGGTAGAGTACTGGACTCTTAGTTCCAGTATACCTGGACCATAAGGCCTTGGGTTCTACTCTCATGGAATGTGAGTTTTCTTTGTAATTTATTTATTTGTGTATTTAGTATGTTGATAGACATAGTTATAGATGAAATCAGAGATTTGGCAATCCAATATGATTTATGTACCTTTCAATTTGTAAAAAGGGAAGCACATTCTCTCTCTAGCTAAGATTGAGCTGGATAATCGTGTGGTGCGGGATTATTCCTCGCATTTGTAATCTTTGGTTATTGATTAATAAAAGTGATTATTCTAAAAAAAAGAGATTCTTACAAAATATATATTAGTGAAAATTAGAAAAAATTTTAATAATAAAAGTAGCATATATATATATAATTTATGAGAGATTCAAATGAATTTTTTTTTATCCCACCCATTTGTCCTACTATATATAATAACTAATTAATTAGTAATTTGATAACTCGAACCTTACATGTGAATTTACCAAATGATTACATGCCATACGAGAAAGTAATATATATAATTTAAATGGTCTAAAGTACATTTTCGCCTAGAATTCTCGTATGCAGTTCTACAATAATACATATACAATCAATCACATCAAAAACGATGGATTATAAAATTATAAACTATAAATTGGTCACTGATGAAGGAATTTATAGATAATTTACTCTCCTATAAACTAGTGAGATAGTAAATAGCAAAACTCAATTTAAATATTTTACCAAAAAAAAAACTCAATTTAAATAGTAATTATTTTGTATGTCACCATGATTACCTCCTTTGGTGGAGGTGGATAACCTACCCCTCTAATTAAACCCACCAAAAAGCATACTAAATTACTACTACTACTGATAATAATAGTGATTGTTATTAAAATAAAAAATTAAATTAAATGTATAGTACCATATGAAGTACTACATGTTCTTTTGTATGGGCGATAAGGTGTTTAGTGCCTGTTTGGCCTAACTTAAAACTCTTCTGAAAAAGTGTTTCTGGAAAAATCTTCAATTTAGAGTTTCTGGCTTTTAGTTCAAAAATAACTGAAAAGCACTTCTGAATTTTCCGTTTGACACAGCTTAAACTTTTTTCAGTAGATAAGTTGTTAAATAAACTGGGCCAAACAGACCCTTATAAGCAACTTATTTAGTTTTTGCTTTTCTTAGGTGTAAACACCTTTTGCAACTGATTATTTAACGTGTCAATAGAAAATTATGGAAAAATTATTTTTTTCCAAGATTCCCTGTAGTGACTTTAAGCTGCTTCAACTTATAAGCTAGTTAAGCTGAAACAAAGGACCCTACAACCTTACCAACAAATAAAAAAAAATCAAAGATTGTTGGGTATGGGACAGCTGAGCCGACATAGGGAGGGCAACCTTGGGAAGGAAAAGCAAAGTTGTAGCGGATAAAATCTCATGATGAGAAACAAGAAAGGTTTGTTAACACGTAGAGGCACAGAAGAGAAGAAAGGAGGCCAATCCCAATTGGGCACAACAGCTGAGCTCCACTTGTCCAATCAATCATGTGAAACCATGACTCCGTTCGTACACGATTTTGACACTCTTACACGTGGCCCCCTTTTGGGAACCTTCCTCTCTATTCAATCCGATCTTGCCACGTGTCCTAGTTTTCGGATCCAAATGTCCCGAATTTATTTTATGTAATTGGCCCATACACAGATACACTAGTAACACTACAGTGAATGAGTTGATACAATGATCATGTTTTGGAATATGTATGATTTTTTTTTTGCTTTCTGAAATTGATTTTTTTTTGGTGAGATTTATGAAATTAAATTTGTTTGGGTCCATGTGTTCCATCTTCATATTTTGTCCAAAATAATCCAATTTCAATTTGGTTTAGATATGACCCTTTTTCATAAGGTACTTGTGATATTGTCATATGTTCATATGACTCAAAATTTTCCGTCAAAAATAGTTTTCACTTTGATTTTTTAGAAAAAAAAAGACGAAAAACATTTAATTAAATTAGAAATAATCACTTTCAAGTCATTTTCACTCGGTTTCCGTTTTTATTAAGTTCCATAATATTTACAAAAATGATTCTCTTATAGAATGTAGTTTTCAGAAATATTCATCACAATATATTTTCATTTCCACATTTTTAAAGACGGAAAATGCTCTCCCCTATCAGTCCACATCATAAAATCGTATATTCATATTGAGATTTACAAATTTACAAATTCATTGACAACACTCAACGATTAATTAATTGGATTTGAATAAGAATTGTGTACCAAGATTTCATCACCTATATTTATTTTTTGCTAAGGAATTTTGGTTTTGTGATTATATAAGAGGCCCCAATGTTGAACTTTGGCAAATCCATAATGGGATTTCTCAACAAACTGGATTCCAATATTCCGTAAATTTCGAAAAGTCCACAAGTGAAAGTTTAATGGATCCGTAAATTCCAAATCGGGGCCGTAAATTCCAAATCGGGTCAGCGATTTGCCTGGCCTTGGAAATGGGATAGCCAGCCCTGCTACTAAACTTTTTTAAAAAAAATAAAAATAAAAAATCAAATGGAGAATATCATTATTGAGAGAGTTTTACCCTCATAGTGGAACAACCCGGCTCGAACAAGGTTAATTTGTAAATAAAAAAAATTGATCATTCATCATGGTTAGTAAAAAACTTTTCAATTGCGTAGGAATAAGAACAATGATTTTCATAAGAAACATGAATTCCGCTAGCAGAGTCGACAAATTCTGTAAAAGATGTTTAACTATAAGTTAAATTGGATCATATTCAAACCCAAATATCTACCATTTTGTTCATCATTGTTCGTGTAAACAATTTCTCATTCCGAACGCTGATTCAGAATTTGAACCAAAATTCTCATTGTTTGCAGATCAAGGATAAGATAGAAAAACTAATTGTGGTTATTACTTACCGGGAATTGGTTTCATACCATTCTGGTTGTCATAAATAAGATTTCAGAAAGGCCCAGATATTGTTTTGAGAATCACATGAATCATTATATTTTGTCAAGAGAAAGTTGTGGATGAAATCCCAGTATTACTATTAGAAAGATAATGAAATATATCTCAAATGAAAACAACAGTAACAGGAGATTTGAGTTCCCTGTTGTGGATTAACTTGAGACTGCAAAAAAAGGTATTCAGTCTCATTGTTTTTTTGCTTCACCTGACTGGCAGCAATCTGATCAAGCTCCATTTCCATATTCTTTCAGCAGGTCATATAGAGTCTAATTCAAAAACTTTCCAAGAGAGTTTTGACAACCTGCTATAGATTCCTCACAAAACAGTAACAACTGATAGTTATATAATTAACAATAACCACAGAGCAAATACAAGGATCAGATAAACACAGCCATAAGTTTTATGCCAGTCAGCATCAAAATCACACCATAGCATCACAGCTATTTGGATTTCGATATGAACACCCGGACAGAAAAACAATAGCAACTCTGCCACTCTGCAGGCCAAAATACGATTAAAAAAAACATCTTTATTGCTACTACCAAAGCTAGTACCACAGAACTAGAGAAAGTAAGATGTTGTTATCACTTTAAGGACGAGAGAGAGAGATGCCCTAAGTAGTCAGGATAGGGGGCATGTAATCAGATTTGGCACCAAGAACACGAGCCTTCGTGTCAGGGAAGTACTCAAATCCTGGTAGTTCAGTGACAGTTCCATCACTAGAAACACCGATGGGGTAGCGGAGTAGGTGTCCAGGCAAGTCTCGCTCAAGTGACTCACTTGAATACAGATCCCAATATTTGTCAGCAATCTGGTTCACCTTCCTGACACACTGCGGACTTTCTGGAGAGAGGAAGGAGTCATCAAGCATGCCAAGGTGCTCATACCACAGTGCCATGCGGAAACCATGGACTTGACCTCTTGCCGGTTGTCTAAATGATAGATGATATGGTTGATAGGCTCCCATTGCAATCTCAGAGTCTCTAGCACCATCCATCGATCGCTCGTTGATGTTGGCCGATCCAACTATTATGTATTCATCATCAACTGCAGATAGCCACAAAAAAAAGTGAAAAGAAATTACAAGAATTAAATAACATGATAAAGAAACACAACAACTTGGTGCTCGATCAACTTCAAATGAGAAAAGCCTTTTTGTTTTCTTTTATAGTCACTTGATCATAGCTCCTAATTATGCCACCTAATGCGAAGGAAATTTTCCAGATGGCCCCAACCCTAGCAAATGTATGCTGCAAGGGGATTGAATTGATTCATAAAGAAGCGTCTTTGTTCAATTAGTGGTTTTAAGTTTTAACAGTTAAGGACCTCCTACGGCGTTAAATTTCCACAAAGTAAAAGCTACAGTATAGCAAAAAGTAGTGAGGCGTGTGCATTGTGTTATTTTAAGGTTTTCATCACCTACCAATCATCATTTTGGCATGGACATAAATCATGAAACGACGGGCCTCCTGTGCTCTGGCATAATCTGAATCAGGCTCTGGTTTCTCCGAAGGTTCATATTCTCCACTCTTTTTGACCTCCCGATTCCCAAGGCAAAAGAATGTTAAATAGTTTCGAGGGTCCTCCTCAATACCCTTAGCTTGCATAGCCTGAATGATATCTCTATACATCATGTCCATTGTCCTTTTCTGCCAATCTAATATAGCCTGAACCGATGCACTCTCTGGGATTCCTTCTGGCCACATAGGGAGAACAACATAAACTGTAAACTTCTCTCCTGCCTCAATCTTGCTAACAATCTTAAGTGAAAGCTCTCTTGGAATCAGATGCAAAGCATCAATGTCCTCAGGCTTAATGCCATCAGCACTCCAGGCAAAGGAGCTTCCAAGGAAATACTGATTTTCAATATAGATGAAATTCTTTGCTCGTCGGATAGCATTAATATAGGCATCCTGAATACTTCGATCAATGACATTATCCTTTCCACTGACAAGCCCAGCCCTGGCAGCATCTTCAGGTGTGTCAGGGAATCCAAAAGCAGCCCCACCATCAATGGATCTAAACAACTGCACATTCCAAGTCTCATGGTCATCAGGAAACATAACTGGAGATGGGGGAATGAAAATATCTTCAAGATCCCTCAGCTGAACAAGCACATCTTTACCACCTTGTTTTTTCCATCTTTGCTCAAAATTGTACAAGACATCCCAAGCAATTGGCCCTTCAAGTCGGGAGTGGATATCATGCCAAGGTTCCCTTGGACCACCTTTGGTGATTGCAGCACCAGTAAAATTTGGCTGATGGAAATCATCATGGTGAGCAGTGTCTAAGGTCCTGAAGAGGGAATGGAAAGGGGTATCATATCTGCCATCACAAAGATCAATACCTCCAACGAAACTCACAATTCTCCTTTTCTGTGTATCTCCACTAGGCATCGCAGCATCCACCACAACAATCTTCTGGTGATGAGTGAACATGGTAGAGATTTGCAAATCCTGGATAAAACTTCCACCATCATCTGGATTGCGAGGGCATAAGACACAGTTCACCTCAGTGTTCCTGAAGAAGTTTTCAGTTTCTTCATCATGGGTCGCCATCAGTCCATCCTTCTTCAGCAAATCAACAGAAGTTCTGTCATCCCAAACAAGCATATTAACCCTGACACCTTCACTTGCTTTCTTCTTAAGCAGCTCACCAAGAGTGATGTCTCCCCCTGGTTTTGGTCTTCTTGAATCTCTCACCAAACTGATCTCTGTATAAACAGACCAACCAGTAATGTAGATCAAGTGTTTAGCATTGGTGATGGCATCGAAAATATCTTCCCAACATCTATGTGGCTCATAATATTTGCCTCCAGCAAGAGGAATCTTAGGAACAAATCCGTCTGGGATATGAGCATC
The DNA here is from genome assembly GCA_001974825.2 of Corchorus olitorius. Lineage (NCBI taxonomy): Eukaryota > Viridiplantae > Streptophyta > Magnoliopsida > Malvales > Malvaceae > Corchorus > Corchorus olitorius. The sequence goes on along the minus strand of AWUE01014983.1, from coordinate 18,910 downwards.
CTGGTAAAGAGAAACCTTACATCCTTGTCTCTGTGAGTAAAAGGTATATGGGACTCCAGGATACTTCGCACTTACGACACCACGATTCCAGTTACGGTCCCTTGTCACATCAAAATATTGAAGCTTGACATGGATTTTAGCATTACTTCCAATAGGATTCTTGTCTTCATCTAGGATCTCAAGCCACCTATCCACTTCTTCCCCACTTAAGACATCTTCAACAGGCAAATATGCTCTTCCAATCAGACTGGCTCCAATAGGATTGTCATCCTTCACAGTGAATACCACATTGCTAGCTGTATGGGCACAGTAAATGTGAAAAGACTCATACCACCTAGGGTGTCTGACTTCGTTTTCTATCCTTCTGGTTCTTCCAACTCTAGCCTTATCAAGATCAATAGTTGCGTAAATCTTTGGAACTCCTTTGCCAATACCAATTGTCTCTTCAACATTTGCAATAAGCTGCAAGAGGAATCTCATAAATTATACTAGAAGAACAGAAAAGTGGTCATATATACATTAATAATTCACGGTATGAGATGACAAGTTAACCTAGGCAAAGTCATCATTAAGATGGAATCTTATGTTGCGAAGGTAAAGGTTCAGCTGTGAGACTTTAATGTGAAAAAAAAAAGGCTAATATTTCATAACAAGTAAAGAAGACAAACCTAATTGAAAAGAGTGGCCAAATGAAAAGAAGAAGTATATATAAGGTGAGTACATAACATGTATAGAAGTTCATATTCAATCAATATAATCAGTAAGAACATATCACCAGGCTCAATACAGTTTATAGGAGAACAATGTTAGAGACAAAGGTAAAAACGCCACAAATGAAAAAAGGCAGAAATCTAGCCTGCTTATTCCTACTCAGGAGAAGATGGGAATTTTAGTTAGGTTTGAAGGTTCAAATTCTAAAGACTACAAAACAGTGTCTATATTATTAACATGTCAAGGTTATTTCATAATCCATTAGTCCTTATCATCCAAGAAAGACATCAGATATATTTCAAAGTCAAGAAAATGAAGACATGTAGATGATTACAAGAGTATCCGATTGGTATTAGCATTCAACTTATATGCATATCTATGCACACAAGTGACAAACACACAACATTATACCCATGCTGCCACTTGCACTGACAACGGCCCTGAAATACAGATGCCTATGCATAAATTGCTCTCACATAAATATCCGTACATCAAGAAGCCAGTCCTAGTACAACACCAACAATAAAAAACTAAACAAAGACATTGTTTCCCAGAAAACTAAATAGCCCAGGAAAAGAAGGCTTGCTAGTTGTATCTTATAGCATTTTCTTTGTTTAGAATCAACCAAATTGTCCCCTATATTTTCAGATAAAGGTTGGTTGTGTGACTCTTCAACATTGAAACCATCTCCAAATATACCAACTCTAACTAGGATACTGTCCACCACTGGAATTACTAAATAGAATATCCTATTATCCTTATAGCATTTGGTAGGAGGACCATAATGGGTCCCAGAATATAAGGTCTAAATCTCATCCAATACTCTCCACCTCTTGAAAGATCCATAAATCTAAATTTATAAAGAGTGATGTAATAAATCAGATTTTTCTGCAAGAGTCAAGATCTTATCTTTTGCAACTCATAAGATCAAAATCACCTAATTATCGATTCTCCTTGATCAATTCCAAAAATTCATAAAATGGGTATTTGTAATACAAGAGAACAGATTAGTCAACCCAAAAAATAGTCCAAATCAAAAAAGCACCGACAACGAGCATATCAAAGAAGAAGTAAACAATGATCTTGATCCAGGATACAAATTATACCTTTCGGAAGAAATGACCACCTTCACCACTAGGATTGAGATCATCAACCTCATAGATCGTAGCATGTAAAGTCCCATGAAGCAATGTCTCCCCCATTTCTCACCTAAGAACAGGCCAAACGAACAAACAAACAAAAATTAAGTAAACCCAGATAGATATTATTCACATATACACCTTATCAACACACCAGAAGGCGAAAAATGGGAAAAAACGATGAAGATCACACCAGAAAACAGTGGAAACAGAGATGATCAGTATTAAAGACTTGAAAAACAGAGTGAGCAATGAAAAAACAAAAAAAGAGAAGATTGAAAGATACTAACCTTGGTCCAAAGAGAAAGAGATCAGAGAATCAGAAGCAGAACAGAGTGTAAAGATTAGAATTTGAGGGAGTGGGATCTGATCTAAAGTTTACTGGGTTTGCATTTATATATGGAAATAGCGCGTATTAATCGTGTCAATTTTTTGTATAATTAATGGATACTATAAAGTAAGATGGGAATGCGAAGAAGAGAGTGAGGAAAAAATAAAGCTTGAGAGAAGAGAGAGAAATAGATCCGGAAAAACAGCCCGTATAAAGCCTCCCCGTGGATGAAAGGAAAAGTAAGAGAGAGACTATTAAAGATAGATTATTTTATGACTCTTATTTTATTGCAATTTGAAGAATTGAAATTTGGATTTTGTAGAAATGGGATTGATGTTTCCTTGAATTTAACTATGGCAATGAATATGAAGAAGAGTTTTGCTATTGTGTCCTTTTTGATGTTGATGCCTTGATTGAGCAATTTGGAAATGGGAATGGATGGAGGAATGGGAGAAATGACATTTTCCTTTGTTTAGAGACCATTAATACATTATCAAGAACAATTATTTTTTTTGAGTGCTTATCATGAACAATATATAATTACTAAACCATTCATACAAATTAGAATTTTGTACAATTTTTTGTCTTATAAATGATAAATTTATAGTAATGTTTTTTACGATTATATGATTATAGATAAAGTGTAAGATTACAGGGAAAATGGACTTAAAAGGTTCCATTTTGTCCAAATATCATATTGTGAGAGTACAAAATAGAGAAAATAGTAAATTTGCATAAGGATGTTTCATAATTGACATTGTGGATCTTTTTTAATTTTGAGTATTAAACAAGCCATACAAATCATAAGATTGTTATTGTATCCTTATCAAATAATAGAGACCTTTTTTGTTGGTTAAAAAACAGTAATAGAGACCTTTACTTCCATATGAATAAAATTATTATACACATGAAGATTTTTCCTTAGCTAAAACTTTATAATTTATAATGATTTACTTAAACTAATTTAACTCACATTTAAGGATAATAGATCAAGTCTAATATTGGAATTTGAAATCTGAAAACTACATATACGCAAAATATAATATACCTTAGAAATTTTGATAAATCTCGTTGGATTTTTTTTAAAATGAGAGTATATATATTATTTTTTATAACATAATAACAATATCAAATATGTTAGGAATGTCCTCAAGGCTCAATGGAACAATTCAAAAGTACTCCCTCGTCCCCTTTTAGATGTCCATTTCTAGAAGGTTTCGTTGTCCCTAATTAGATGTCCATCATCAACTAATTATGGCTACTTTTACTTATATAACCCTATTTAATTCATCTAATTGACCACTATCTCAACTACCATATTTAAAGCATAAGGGGAAAAGAAGGATAGAAACGAAAAGAAGCCTTAAATTTGCTAAAAAATTAGCAAAATAACCGTTTTTCTTAATATTTGTGATATAGTTAAAAATGACATGTAAATGGGGACAGAGTGAGTAAATATTAAGACTCCATTGTCAAAATCTCAAATTCAAAATATAAGATGAGTGAGATAAGATTTACAATATAATAATAGAATATTATATCAAAATAATCAATGTTGGAAATGTCAAATTGAAAAAATCAGCGGGCAAATAATGAAAATTTTGAAGTTTTAAGGCCGTAAGAGAGAAAATGCAAAGATACGAGGGTTTTTAACAAAAAGGTTATAGTGAGATGCTATATGCAATTATGCATATATAGTCATGGATATGATTATTTAATCAGACTGCACGAATTTCGAATAAATTGTAGATCCCATGACGATTAAGAACTGCACATTCTTTACATGGCAAAATTGGAGTAAGGTTGTTTACCATGAAAGGCCCATTTACCCACCGTTAATCTCATTAATCAACGGTGGTAGAAGCTCTAGAGCACGCGCATACCGTGTGCCGGATTTCACTGGAATTTAATTTGTTTGCATGTAACGCCGACGGGTTTTTACAAGGGATCATGTAGAACAAACATATTTCTCAATTTTGCCTTTGTTAGCAAATTTTGTAAAGAGAAATTTGAAAGGATAGTAAAAAGGGGAATATTCATATATAGTATCACTTTATTTGAAATTCATCCTTCGATTGAAGTAAAAATTGATCATTTAAATGAGGTTGTGTTTATTTGATCATTTAGGCGTTTGGTCAGGATCATCCTTTAAATTAATGGTGATCTTAGATCATTGGTGAGTTTTGATTATCTAGATTTAGGGGGCGTTTGGTTGGGGGTGATCTTTGCTCACCTGTGGTAATCTTGGCAGGTGATCTCAGATCACTCCGTTTGGTTACACTTTTTGGTTTGGTGTGGTAATCTGGATTACCCTGATCACCCCTCTAGGGTGATCTGAATTACCACCATAAACACATGTAATCTTTGATCACTGGTGATCTTGCATCACTGGTGGTCTTATATCACTAGTGATCTGGGGGTGATCTTAACCAAACGCCCCCTTAGGGTGGTAATCCAGATCACCCCAGAGGGGTGATCAGGGGTAATCCAGATTACCACACAAAAAAATGCAACATCTACTGATCTACAAACTAAACGGATTGCTCTAATATTACCACCCAAAATCACCATGGGTAATCTGCAAACCAAACAAGGTGATTTGAGATTACCACCCAAAATGGGTAATTCAGATTACCACACCAAAAAAAGTGCAACATCTACTGATCTACAAACTAAACGGAGTGCTCTAATATTACCATCCAAAATCACCATGAGTGATCTACAAATCAAACAAGGTGATTTGAAATTACCACCCAAAATCATCAGAGAAGATCAAAAATCACCCCCAACCAAACGCTCATTTATGAAAGAATTGATCATTTAAATGTACTGAACATAACAAAAGCTTCGTAATTACAATTTTAATATTGACGTTATATTATGACTTTTTTACAGTAACTACTAATTTCATCATTTCAATATCGTGAAATCAATCTCAAACAAGACTCCACATGCACCCTACTAAAGTATCAGGTACTAACACAAAGCTGACATGGCAGTGGGTTGATATTTTATGAACGCAAGAGGCTGACATTTGTGCACGTGGACCACATCAATCCTACCTTGCCAAAGCTGGTTACATTATTATAAATTATTAGCTATGGCATATGGGCAATGGGGCCTAACAATCAACGAATTTTAATTGATTGAATTAATGGGTCCTACTTTATCTAGCTACTTATCTTTATCTTTCTTTTTTCTTTGGTTAATTTAGTAATCTATTGCCTTCACGATCAAACCCAGTACTAGCTACCAACCTTCAATATTATCATGCATCTCTCATGAAACACGCGTGGTTAAAGTTTTGTATGCAAATTGTCTATTAAAAAAAGAAGAAGAAGAAGAAGATTCCTTGAGTTCAATGAACAAATAGAAGAAAATTTTAGAATTTTAGAGATGATTATTGTTTAATGTTTAGAAAAATTTACAAGAAGTTAAATAAAAAGTTTCAACGCACTAAATTAACATGTTTGATGATGATGCGTGATAGCTATTTTTCTTTGCACTTAAGCGAAAGTTCAAATGAGAACTATTATCATTTATTTTTTCTACGATATTTTTTTTTCTTTTAACTACTAATTCTTATCATCTTTTTCTTTATTCTTAATGTAATAATATTGTATAATTGTTAATACATTAAAAATATATAGTATTCTAAAACGGATTAGGTCATATCACAATGTTGCAATTAATTATTTTGGAATTATCCAATCATATTAAAAATTAATTATGAGAAACAAAAAAATTAATGATTAAAAGAGTTTTGCTACATACCAGAAAAATTGATCCGAAATTTGGTTCTTCATGACATGTTGTTACACGATTGGTTCAATAGACTAATCCCACCACTATTTAAGTGTGATTTTGTTACAAAACATGGGATATCCTCATATTATACATCATTTGAAACAAAATTTGTCATTTTTTTTTGTTGTTTAGAATTTTTCTTATTAAAATTTAAAAGAACAAATGATAAACAAATCATTCATTAAGGTCCTCCTTTTCCTCGTGGCCCGCAGGGGAAAAACAACAAGAAATTAGTGTAACTATTTAATTTGGCCTAAAAAAGGATGCCGGTTGCCGACAAGAGTTTTGAGATTCAATTCAATGTTGGCAAGGGAACAGCATTTCCATCGTGACCGTTGAATACGATATTTCCACGAGTTAAAACCGTAGGTTTGCATGAATTGTCAACTTGGACCAATTGTTTAATTCCACGAGTCCCTCAATCTTATTATTATTATTTTTTTTATTTTTAATTGAAATGACTAATTTCAATAGCTCACTGTTTTTGATTGAATCAACTAATTAAATCTTTAATTGCTTTTGTGTTCGTGGCATCAGTAGATAGATACCACCAACATCAACTAAAATAATTAATTCAATAAATAGATCAAATAAAATAATATTATCTTCATTTATCAATTAGAGGAAAAAAAAAGAAGAAAAAGAATGCTTTTATGAGCTTAAAGTCAGCTAATAGGCTAATAGCCTAATAGTACTTGAGAACTGGCCCCGCTGATGTCGTTAGGGCCCAATCTACCAAATGAGCTTCGGTTACTAGAGAGTGGGCAAACTTAAAGAGACTTTAAGCTCAGCTCAAGGCCCATATATTATATTTTGGTAAATTCAGGCCCATAAACATTTTTTTATTACTATTATATACTTATTATATATTATTTTTAGTTACCATGGAAATTACTAAAAGGTCAAATTGAGGATTAATGTGGTGCCACCTTTTGGTTTTTTTTTTTTTTTTCGTCTTTTCTCATCTTTCGGATAACTAAAAAGCTCCTCTATGAGTTTCCCCCATTTTTTTTCCTGCTACCATTTTTTTGTAATTACTCATTTTTCCTTCCTTAATTGCTTTTAATTAATGTTCCCCCCTCCCTTTTTTTTCCTCACACCAACTCAGTTACTGCTTCCTTTCAACTACTCAGTGTTGATCAATCTTCAAGTTTGCCAAAAATCAAACATTTCATTATTCCCCTCTGTTTTCACCTTAACATTTCCTTTTTCTTCTCCTTCCCCATCTCTTCATCATGGACCATTCAATGTTTTTCCCTTCTGAATTAAACCACTCTTTCTTCAATGCGTCTATTATTATCCAATTAATACCATATTCTATTACATCTTTGCATTTCCTATTACTTACAAATAAAAGCATGTTCTTTGACCTTCTTAGTTTTGCATGTCTAAAAAGTTAGCTTACAAAGATTTATGGCAATAGCAAAGAGACAATATTAAAACTAATCCATTTAAATTGCATTTTTACTGCAACGTTATATAATTCAATCAATTAATCAAGCACCACTCGAGAACAAAGAATGTCCGTGGACTTTATATAATTGATCATATTAATATCCTTATTCAATTAGTTAATCAAGCACCACTCTAAAACAAAGAATGCATGTAGCGCTAGCGTGGGTTAATATGACTTGTATATATTTTCATTAATCATTTTTTGAAATTAATGTATTTTTGTTTATGAATTCTTCTTAATTATATATATGAGGTTTTTTAAGGTCACCCGACTCGATTCAAACAATCATCACAAAAATATATTTGTAATTTTCTCTTAAGAAAACGATGAATTGGAACCATTCAATTTGTTTACCATCAGACATTTCATCCAATGATAGAGTGTTGGATTTTTAATTTCAGTGACTAGTGGCTAGGATTCAATCCCTAATAATCTCAAGTAAAAAATAAAAAGAATTGGATGTAATTTATTATTATCTTATTTATTTATTTATGAACCTACCCGAGTTGGACTAAGCCCATCGATGCATCTACTTCACTACTTGTATGAATTGTGCATAACACATTAGCACTTACCATTGGCCTTTCAAAATTGGGAAGCAACAAAATCATGAATCAAATTCAAGTTTTGCAACCTAACTTCCCCAACAAGTGAAGCAAGAAAACAAGCAAAATATTAGGTGAAGATATTTCAACATTTGTTAACAATCGCATGCCATGTCGCTAGAGTGTTAAATTCTTAGTTGCATTGATCATGAGTTAAATCACGACAACAAAAACAAAAAGGAAAAATGTACCTAAAAAAGAAAACACAAAAGGGAAAAAGACATTTCGGCAAATTTACAAAATAATATACTTCATTCACTAACCTTTTCCCCCGTCCAATTGGCAATATTAATGGTTCATAAATGAAAATTTCCTCAATTGTCTCAACTTTACCCAAACCAAGCACAATAGCCACTCTACAAATTATGAACTTCCATTAATTACTAGCATATATAGATTCACAGTCTAAATCATATATTATTAAAATGTGATATATTGATCATGTGCAATATTGGCCACCAATTCTTTTACAACTTTGTTTTGTTGATTAGCTGGCCGATCGGGGTGGTCCTCCTCCTTTTCCTCTCCTCCATTATTTGTTTAATCAACCGAGTTGTTACTTTCACAAATATTAATGCAATTAGGGTTTCACGAAAACATGTGAATTGTCATTATCTATATATTCTCTACTCTACTTTTAACCACTCCGATATAATTTAGTACTTCCAACTGTATTAATACCTCGTATGGGAAACTAATTAACAACTAATATATGATCATTTGGATAGTGAAGCCATGAACCATCTAACACATGCTCTCAATTACTAAAATTATGTCAATTCAAGAGGGTTATTCTATAACACTAAAACCATATCACAAGTTCACAACAAATGTCTTAAGTTTTAGGATTTACTTTGTAATACTCCCTCCGTTCCGAATTGAATGACCACATTTGATTTTTGTAGGTCAAATAAAGCCATCTTTGACCATTAATTATTACAAAAATATAATTTGTACAATTTTTTTTTAAAAATAAACTTTGAAAAATTTAAAACTTAAAATTTTCAAAACATATTTTTTAAAATTTTAATTGTAAATAAATTTTTCATAAATAATGGTCAAAAACGACTTCGTTTGACCAAGAAAAATCCAATGTGGCCATTCAATTTGGAACGGAGGGAGTAATTAATCTTAACCCTTTAAACTTTATTATATGAATTAATTGAACTTGTGGGTAAATTTGTCATGTGTCATGGTGGTTGTTTTTAGGATCAAATGAATATATTAAGTGTTAAGATGACAATATTGATTCCTATGTACCCTAGTATCCTTCGATAATTTGGCCTTGCAGCTCCCCAAATCAAACAAACAAACAAAAGTAGCCACAACATATATATTGTTCTTTGGCTTTTTCTTTTTGGTAGGGGACGGTCTATTGGTGGACTTAATTAAAGCACTTAATTATGTAGTTAGGTACCTTAATTGAGTTTCATTTTGGGGGCATATAAATATTGGAGATTAAATTGTTTGGTGGTATGGCACAAATCAATTAGCAAATAAGTGACACTTTAAAGTTGAATCCAATGCGGTTCTCTGTAAATTAATAGATGCAAGCATGCATTCTTTCAAGTTCCATAATTTCATATATCTTTATATTAAAACAGCTGGATCCTGCATTCCACCCGATGGTTTGTCTGTAATTGAATTGGAAATTAGTAAAGTGACCGAAACTCAGCCATTTTTATAATTGGAGGAAATTAATAATTAAGGGAAATTGGAATTTGGTTTTAAGTTGCACAATTAGATTTGAGCTTCCAAGGAACTTTTACTCTCTTTGCATTCAAATTATACATTTGATGATTAAATGGTGATGAGAAGTCGATCGTACAGTCTTATGAAGTAAAAATGAACAAAAATGATGAAGGCGCTCCCGGATGGCATTGAATTCTGGGCGAGCCAATCGAGTATGATGAAAATTAAACATTTAACTCAAGTGGTTGATGCATGCTTTTCCTCTACTAAAAGAGTAGAAATGCGAATCCCCCATCCGCATATATATATTGATCATTTGGAAAAGTGAGTACGGAGAAGTATATAATTCGAAGGAAGAAAGGTTTCAACTGCACTCTTGAAACTTGTGGATATACATCACCATTGAATCAAATATTCAAGTAAGTTCTTAATTAGTTTAACGGGTGGAATTCATAATTAAAACTTAAAACTTGGATCCCAAATTTATGAAAGATGTCAAAATCTGCACTATTTGGAATAAAACTCCAATTGCACCTTTCGAAGATGAGGTGATCATGTCGTGCCTTGATAAAACTAACCATCGGTTAGAAATACAAGTACAATAATAACATGGAAATTTATGCTAGACACATGCTCCATATAATTCATTTATTAATTATTTACTATACGTCTTCAATCTCCTTGTTTTGTTTCTTTTCCTCTCTCTGAAATGCTGATGGGCAGCAGTCTGCAAAGATCATCATAACAAAAGTTGAATTAATTCCTTTCATGATCATGAACTGAGATTTTGCAGATCTTCGTCCATATATATATAAAATTTCCGTATTGTTCTTCAAGTCATGATGTATTATGGTGCCAAAGGGTCATTGCCACAATTGACTAGAGTCAATAATTGTATATGTAAGTACGTAACAAATGCAAAAACAGGTTGATTTCAGAACCTTCTGCCATAGGTACGTACAATACAAACCCCCCCCCCCCCCCCCCCCCCAATTCCCATTTGGACCATTTGCTAAATTTTTATTTTTTTTTCTAAATTCATCAATAACTTTGTTATAAATTTGGTAAATTTTCACTTATACTCTTCACTCTCCCCGTCCTGTCGTTTTATGTTTTCCAATTGTATCGCAAGTTAATTACTTTCTTTTTCTTTTGTCATAATTCTAAGTACTTTTGATTATTAAAATTTATAATCAAACATTTTACTATAAAAGTATTTATAGAATTGGCTTGACTTGACCCATTTAATAAAAACGGGCGAGCTTGGCCAAGCCCAACTCGTTCGAGCTTGACCTTTAAGCTTCGATGATTAGTCCAATCCTTATCCATCTTTGCACTTGAATTCAAGACCTCAAGGTTCAAACATCATGCACCTTTTTAATAATCGGATCCCATAATTGATTTAAACTTTTAATGACTTGCAACTTTCATTAAGGATTCAAAAGTCAATTTTGAGGTTTCAGTTCTCAAAAATGTTTTCGAAATTTGTTGGTCTCGGTTGACGGTCTATCTAATTTTAATTCACGTGTCCGATTGAAGTTGTTCAACAGTCGGTTAAAAGGTTTTTACGTGATCTACGACTTTAATGAAGGTGAAGGACTCGAAAGCCAATTTTTATATATCAATTTTAAAAAGTTCTTTCGAAATTTAGTCGTTTCATAACTAACTATTCTCTCCCTTCACAATCCCGACGCGGAGCGCGGGTTACAGGACTAGTAGTGTTAAATGCCTATAAGGGAATAAACTGAAAAGTATAAGTGCAATTTACCCTCTTGAAGAATTTAATGAAGCATTTCTTTTCACCCCCCAAAAGCTGTACCTTTAGATAATTAAATGTGACCCTAAATCAATTGCAGTCTTCATATAAAGGCCCCCCTTATCTACATGGCAGTATCCCTCACACAACTTCCACATTTTGATATTAACACTTCCCACCTCTTCTCTGTCTCTTCTATATCCCCAATTTCTTACATAAAGCTACCAGCTGTAGCAGCAAACATTAACAAGATCAGAAAATACAGTGATCAGTCTCATTGAACAGCAAAAACATGGTACAATCAAAGAAGTTCAGAGGTGTTAGACAGCGCCATTGGGGCTCTTGGGTCTCCGAGATTCGCCATCCTTTACTGTAAACATCCTAATTTCCTACTTCTTCAGTTGAGTTAATTAGAGCCGTATATACAATTTGTTGGTAGAGTGTTGGATTCTTAATTTCTATATATATATCGACGATATATAGTTCAATCCTTTCAATTCAGGATGGCAATCTTTTCAAATTGTACTTTTGATTAATTGAAGTCCTGTTTCTTTCCCAAATTCCTTGTTAATTTTGAGAAATGGGTTATTCTTATAGCAATGCAAAGCATCATGCTTTTTTTTTCTTAATTAATCCTTCTTTTAAATTGCAAAATAGGAAACGAAGGGTGTGGCTTGGGACATTTGAAACAGCCGAAGAAGCAGCAAGAGCCTACGACGAAGCAGCAATTTTGATGAGTGGACGAAACGCCAAGACAAATTTCCCAGTCATCAAAAACCAAACAGCCAATCAAAATTCCTCTGCTACCATTAGCAGCAATTCAATCCTTAGCGAAAAGCTTCGTAAATGCTGCAAAATGCCATCTCCTTCTCTAACATGTCTAAGGCTCGACACCGAGAATTCCCACATCGGAGTCTGGCAGAAAAGGGCAGGGCCTCGATCTGATTCAAGTTGGGTCATGACTGTTGAACTTGGAAGGAAAACCATTAATGAAGCAGAAAAGTCGAGTGATGGTAAGAAAGTGGGGGTTTCAGGGGAAAGTGGGGGAATCAAATCAATGGGGCAAGAAGTTGGTGAAAATTTAAATCATCATGGATTAGATGAGGAGCAGAAAGCTGCATTGCAAATGATAGAAGAACTTCTCAATAGGAATTAATAATTAACTTCTTGTCCTCTTCATCTATCTATGGCCACATCAAGTTTAGATTTCCAATCATCAGTTTTATTGAATTCCATATATGTGATCAGTATTGTATCTTAAGTCTTGTCATTGTCATGTTTTTTTTTTTCAATTTTTTTGGTATAAATATAGTATAGGAGAATTATACTATTTGGGTCCGAGAAAAGCAACGTACGATCGAGTTAAGATTCGAACCCCATATATACTTATTAGAAATCCAAGTCTTATAAAAGAAGTACTACGTACTTGAACTATTTGTGCATGGAGTTATATATATTTTTGTCATGTTAATTTGCTTATTTTTATTTGGTTCATGTACTAGAGAGTATGTATTTTGTATAGACTTGCTAGATGTTAAATAAATAATCAGTTATATGTACTTAATTAACAAAACGAAACACCAACAAGGGGTTGATCAAGTGGTAAGCGGCTTGTTCCAGCTTAAGCAGGTCTCAGGTTCCTGAGATCTTGCGTACACAGCTGCCCCTGTTGGGAGACTCACCCACCATAACCAGGTGCGCGACGCGGGTCGAATCCGGATTAGTCCGGATGAGATACCAAAAAAAGAATTAACAAAGCAAAACATCAAAATCATTTATTTTGTACATAGTACACCAAAGTAGCTTGAGTTTAATCAATTTTCCTATATTTTCCAAATCATAAGCACCAAAAAAAAAAAAACAGAGCATTAAAGGCATTTTATGTCAAGAAAAAGAGATTAATTGATTCATTATGATGATTTGCCAGAATATGTAAGACATTGAGTAATTACATTGATTTCGTAATTATTTGGTCTACTACTCCCCGTTTAAAATATATAGCAGTAATTGGCCTTTTTCTCTTTCTTTTTCGGTAAGGTTGTCAAGTTTAGCAAAACAGAATTATGATTTTGACACTAATTTGTTGCTTACTTTGCCATATAATAATGACATGCCCCGAAGTTGTAGAACAAAAAGAAGTCTGGCTAGAACTCTAGTACATATATATGTAGACAATTAAACACATATAAAAGGAGATTAATGGTATAATAGGCATAGGCTTTTGCGTAGCTTAAAGAGTGGCATTATTCTAAATCCACAATTGGGCTGATTTATAAAGCCAACTCATTTTCTAGCTTTTTGCAGTACTCTGCATGAGAAGATGAAGAAGTAATTATTAGCACCCAAAATTTTTTGAAGTAGCCTTTAGAAACTTAAATTTGAAAGAAACAATTATTTGATACTATAAAGTTTTAACTCTACAAGCAGGAGGGGTCAGAAAATTAACTAACAAGTTTATGGAATAAGGAATTTAGTAGTGGTAAATTTGAAATACCCATATGAAGTTGTAATTTGAAACTCATGAACTAACTATATATACCCATTTCATATCATACATATGTGCATGCTAGTGGCAATTGCATTTAGTACAAAAAGCTAGCTTTAAAGAGCACTCTTAAATGCTTGATTAATGAGGTTAGGTTGTTCCAAATATGCTCTTATATGCTCATGTTAGATGAGATGCCAACGTTTTGATACATATGTTAGCTAGTTTTGGATTGTCATAAATTGTTGATGCTGATTATGTGGAGGCCTTCCTAATTTATATGTGTTATTATAATTTTAATTTTTTTTTGGTATATTTACAAGTTAAACTTGTTCGAGCCGGGTTGGCCCACTAGGGGGTAAAGCTATCCCAACAATGGTTTTTTCCATTCACAGAACTTGAAGTCGAGACCTTAACAAGTGTCAAACCACTTGAACCAATCACTTGTTGCTTTATAATCTTAATCTTTTAATGATATGAATGATAATCTTACTTTTATTCTAAAAGATAAAGGAAAAATATATATACTACGTAGCAATGCACTTTCATGAAAATTTAATCAAACCCTTTTTGGGTTATCTTAGACACTTAATTGCTTTTAGGTTCCATATATATATACAATGCTTGAAAGTTGGTAAAATTTAACATTTCACGTTGTATTAAAGCAAACGACGACTATTGCACATGTTTTTGTCCCTCTTATAATATATACACGTGATTGACATTGTAATATGAGAAAGACTTATGTTAGAATAGGGGTATCATCTGCACTTCAATATAGGAAAGACCTCCCCATTTATTGTCAATTGTCCATCTTTTAGATTCATATCAAATTTTTATTAAAGATTACAGGCTGGTATTGATTTATTTGTGATTGTTAATAATGTTAGATGAAAAGAAAAAGAAGAAGCTCCTTGGTTTTCAATGGAGATCTAAAGCATAGCTTTATAGTTGGGTGATTGGTATATATATCCTTCCTTATCTCTCATATTTCCCAATTGGCTCGAGGACAAAGTAAATAATATTTTTTTAAAAGCAGCTATATTATCATTTTGATCAAAGTGGTCCATATATATATATATATGTTGTATGTAATGACTTTCGCTGTGCAATCAAAATCATATATATAATTCATAGAATTGATTGATCTTTGGTATCGTCTAAAATGATTGAAGATTTCATTTATTCGCTATGGAATATTCCTATTTCAAATTTTCAATCAAGAGAATAGACTCGTTGATGCGCCTTCATTAGTATTTGTAAAAAGCTTCTAATGTAAAATTTGAGGCTGGAAGAAAAGTAGAAAACTCAGCCCAATATTCCTTCTTAAAAGGCCGAAACAGCCTAACTAGTAATAAATCAACAAAAGTAAATTATAAGAAACACAAAAGCCCAAACTCATGTGAAAAAAGGGGTATTTGTAAGACATTGATATTGGAAGAGATAATAATTGATTAATTTCATACTATGAATTCATAAAACTTGTTGTTGATCATATCTTATTTTGGGTCCAAACCCACTAGTAAGCAAGACCCATGCCTCAAAGGTATATAAATAGTTAAGGTATGACCATTTACTCATTAGGTTTTACTGTGTAATATCACACTCCAAAACACACTCACTGTACTGAAAGTGGACCTCATTGACTTGACCGTCGAAGGAGGTCCCCAAACCAACGAGCATAATGACTGTCGGCATTAGTTACGTTCGTTCTGTATCTTGGTACTACAACGATGAGCGTCCCGGACCATGGTTAATGAATTGCGTTCGCCTTGGACATTGGTACATGAACGATGAACGTCCTGAACATTACCAAATGAACACGAACATCAAGGACATTGCCATTAGAACACGATCGTCCCGGACTTTGCCACAGGAACGACAAATGCTAGGAACTTCATTTGAGCATGCTTACTCGATTTATTGTTTTTCGATAGTAGTACATGCCAAATGCATACCTTTCTCCCATTTACTAATAACATATTTGCTTATTTAATGCATGGGATCTTCCTTCGGATCATTCACGGTCATAAGACCCCACGACGGGCCGTAAGATCGACGAGCATTATCAACGACGAAGAAACCGCCAGTCGGACAGAGAGGCCGATCTTTCACTATCAACAATAACTTCACGATTGAGTATAAACTAAATGAACTCCACACAAACTCTGCGATTGAGTATAAACTACATGGACTCTGCGGTTTAATATAAACTAACACGACGAACGTCTCTGGACTCTGAAAACGAAGAAAAAGGCAAGCCGCTCGTCCGACCACTTTATGATCGCTCTCACAACTGGGGGCAATTGTTGATCATATATAATTTGGGCCCGAGCCCACTAGCAAAACCCTAATCTTTAAGGTATATAAATAGCCAAGGTATGGCCATTTACTCCTTATGCTCTAATATGCTCTTTTATGTGAGATCACCCTCCAAAAACACTCACAACACCTAAAGTGGACCTCACTAACTTTGACCGTCGGAGGAGGTCTCCCCAAAACACCATAGGGGGACCTCTTTCTCACGGTTTACTCTTTTACAGGCCTCTTGGAGCTCGATGTTGGGCCTCGATATTATTTGGCATCAACACTTGTCAAAAACCGATTCAATCTTAAATGTTAGATATATTAAAATGAATGATCCAATTTGATAGTAAATTGTCTTTTAGAACAAGACTTGAACGGATATGAAACTCTAAAAATACAACAATCGTTTGGCATCGTTTCCGTTTCCTGTTTTCTGTTGCCAATTTTCTGTTTTTGGAAACAAAACAGTGAAAACATGTTTGGAAACAGAAGCAGTGTTTTGGAAAAAAGTGGAAGCAAGAATTTTGTGTTTTCATGTTTTTCCAAAACACTTCCAAAACACAATGATGAACAGTAACTCACATGCTTTTTAATCAATTTTTTTTTTACTTTTTTTATTTAAAAACATACAACCAAATTATATATCCAAACATGTTTTTGTTTTCAAAAATTGACAGCGCAACAAAAATAAAACGAAAACGAAAAAAAAAACAAAAAATAAAAAAATGAAAACGATGCCAAAAATAAGTAACGGGTCCGATAAACCACAATCTCTTTAAGATCAGTGATTTGAACTGTTCAATCAAAAAAGAATAAGGTTGCGTTTGGTTTGTGGTATCTTAGATATCATGTGGGAATGCCATTCCCACCTCTTTCCTGGGAATGCTATTTTAGTGGGAAAGTGTACATTTTTTTGTTTTTGTGGGAATCAGATTACCATGTTTGGTTAACGTCAAAATCTGACATTCCCAAGGTGTGCAAAGTACAATCTTACCCCCAAACTTACATTCCAAGAATTTGGTATGGTTAAATAGTTAATAAGCCATTAAAATTTGAGGGTATAAGAGAAAAGTCATTAGAATTTGAGGGTATAAGAGGAAAGTCAAGATAAAAATAATAACACTTTCCTAGGAAAGTTAACTTTCCCACCCTTTTAGGTGGGAATGACATTCCCACCACTTTCCCACTTGAATGGGAAAGTGATGAGAATGACATTCCCACATAAAATTAGATTCCACCAACCAAACATGGAAAAGTTATTCCTTCTACCTAACTTACCACACTTTTCCACTACATTCCACGAACCAAATGCAACTTAATAGTTATATAATAGGTTTGGCAAATGTTGATGTCCATGTTTTTCAGCATATGCTATAGCTAGGCATGGGACAAAAGTAGCTAAACATGCAAAGGAGGCCACGAGGAATATATAAATGTCAATTTTAGGTCTTCTTCTTAACTTGTATCTATCAAAATGTTCCTAGGATTATTTTTTGTTGATATGAATACAACACTTATTGTCCCATTATTGTACTCACATGCTTATCATCAACCTCTTACCAACTTATGATCATATTAATAATATCTCAATTTGTTAAATGAAAAAAGAAAAAATAATTTTCTATTTTCTTGAAAAACTTAAAAGACCATTTTATACCAACTTCATTTTATGCAATTTACCATTATATAAGTTATTTTTGTTAAAAAAAAATCGATAATTACTATGTCGGATAGATAACTTTAGTAGGATTATTTGTCTATTGTTATTTTTACTGGATTGTTAAAATATCGTCCCTTTTTACTAGTCACCGTCCCCCTTTAGACTATTTTGCCCTTTACTTTATTTTCCATCAAACTTCAAACTTTTCAATTCTCACAAATTCTCTCAACCTTCAAACTTTCAGAGCTTAATCATTCAAAATCATTCAAGTAAAACAACATCAAAACTCATACACAAAGATTTTTTCGGATTGAAAGTATGTTTTTTTTTAAAAGAAAAAGAATTTTTTTTCTATTTATCATTAATCAAAGATTAAAATCCTCTTGCTAATATTGACATATTCATACTCATTTAAGCTAAATGAATTGTCCAACCAATACTTATTAAAAGATAAAAAGAAATTAAAAGAAAATCTAAAAAGATAAAAAAAAAACGCAGAAAAAAAACCCAGAAATTTCGCGACCCGAGCCTAGGGCTGCAAACGAGCCGAGCTCGAACGAGTTTGAACACGAACTCAGTCTTGTTCGCGAACATTTTGCTTTGTTCAAGCTCGGCTCGTGTTCGTTTATAAAGTTTGGTGTTCGTTCGAGCTCTGCTCGTTTAAAATTTAGAGTGTTCGAAACTCGTTCAAGCTTGGCTCGTTTAAGAAAATGTTCGTGAACATCAAACGAACATGTTAACGAACAATAATTGAACATTTTTACAAAAACTGAAATTGTTCATAAACAAAAAATTGTTCATGAACAATGTAATAATTCCCTATCAAATGAACAAAAGCGAACAAAATATTATATAATTTTTTATATATTATATATATATAATAATTAAATTTTAATTTAAATATATTAGATAATAGTATATTATTTTATAATTTTATTAATAATATATATTATTATTAAAA